>JBBYHO010000002.1:11022012-11032707 GCA_038382025.1 Adansonia gregorii
CCCCCCCCTCCCCCCCCCAGACCCAAGCAATTTTGGTTTCATCCAAATGCAGGGCCTCTAGTAAGAGGACAATCTACTTCAAGCCAACAATCTCTTAGCATCATTTTTAATCTTCATTAGTATCTCTTTCTAATCTATGAATTGACTCATGTGAAGCAGCCAAGTACATATGTCCTTGTTGGATGGAATCATATTCCTTAACTGTATCCATGCAGTGTCATCTTGTGTCGACACGGATATGGTGTCTTAAACCACCGGGTCCATGTAATAGAGGTGAAAACCAACATAATTAAAAGGAAGCAAGAACTGAGACAATATAAAGCACAAACCTATTTTGCAGAACATCTTTTAGAAATTGACTTCGATAGAATGCTCTAGGGTTCCTCATCAGTTTTAACAAGCTTAGCCATTCTTTAAGGATACCCTTCCACTCTTTCCCTTCATAAATGTCTGAATTGAACAAACCCGAGCTGCAAACCAAATGGGGGGGAACAAACAACAAAAACTCCTAGTAAGTTGATTTACGTTGATACATAATACGAAAAACAAATTAATGAGGACGATGACTACCTCACAAGATTATCACTATCATAGCCCAAAAACCTTAGAAATAGAGGTATAATTTGACGGGACCGAGATTCAGCAACAGAGGGAATCTTCTGTAAAGATTGGAGCAATAATGACAAAACTGCTGTGCCTGGTGTGTTATCAGATGCAGGCTTCACAAACAAATTGAATTGCCTTACAAGATCTGAACATCAAAACCAGGGAGGAAATTAGAAATATTAAATATATATAATCAAAAAATGATCAAAGTACAATTTACATATGCTAGACCATGTTTTCAATCATGAAAATTTACCACTGAAAAGATATAAAACCAAAAGAAAATAAATTGAAACCGATTTAATAGCAAATACATATCTTCACATACCACTAGATGTGTTAGATAAATTTGCATCTACTCTGTCAAGCTGAACATCAGATGCCTGTACCAGGGACTGAATTAGCTCAAAATGAGAAATAAATTTATCCCAGGCAAGTGCTGTGTGCTTGCTAATCAGAACCGCTAGGCACTCAGAAGCTGCATCCCATAAATAGCTAAAACGATTATGGAAGATGCCAATTATCCCATTCAAAACAAGAGGTACATATGTTTCAGGTATCCTTCCAGCAGAGAGGCCCATTTGTATTCTAGATATCAATAAGGTAACTTTCCTGCTGGTAGAAATTGAAAGAGGAGTAGCCTCGATAGACATTAAGAGCTGAAGAACCTGTTTCAAAAGGATATATATTCGTATCAGTTATCCAATAAGTGTTGGCGTCAAAGAATAAAAGCAGCAGAACATAGTGCACATACATTGCTTTCATCAGTATCAAAGATACCAGCCTGAGAAACCTCTGTTTTCATTTTTTTCTCAGCAGGCTGATCCTTGGCAGAAATTTCACAACTGAGAGGTTCATGATGGCACAAAATTCTTAGAGTTGGAAGACGAATCCCTTTATCTGGGTGGCACAAATTATGAGCAAATATGCCTATTGCATCCACCGTATTCTCCCCTTTAAGCAGGGTATGACATATTTTCTCGCCACCATCCGCTTGCAATGTGGGCCTGCCATTTGTACGATATTTTCAGACACAACCAGTGATCAAGACGCACAACAAATTGACATGATCAGAAAGAGCATGCATGTCTTTGTTCTTTAAGAATAAAACAAACAAGACCACAGAATGCACATGTGTGCATGTGTTCTGCTTGTTTGGAAATTTGTATAAGAACAGTGGGGAAGGGGGAACTGAACGGTGGAACTTGACCCTCCATCAGGGGTAAGAACCATTTGGCCAACCCAGGGTTATTTCAGAAAATGTGTGCATATATATAAATATACACATAAATAACAACATACCCATTCACGTTATCCAAATAATCAGCAACAGCAAATAGTACTTGAGAGGATGATTTGCAGACCTTAGCAAGGTGTAATACTTTGCTCATTTCTAACAGCCTAGGCTTTTTTTCATAATACCATTTGTTACAGGAACCTAAAGCAGCACCAACTAGGCTCTCCCAAGTGCGTTTGGAAACACCTGCAATACTTTCTGAAAAAATCGAAAACCCAAGAGAAAAGAGCGTAAGGACATACTATAAACGGATTCAAGAATGCTAAAAATATAGACGTGGATGCTCTAAACAACTTGGAGATATGTATTCCAGGCAACAAACAATAGACAACGGTGTTTCAGAGTACATACAGGAAAACAAAAATGAAAGGCAGGATTACTTACCATCTTCAATCTTCAGAAGCCGAAGAAGTGCATCCATCAACTCCATCAGCAGAGATTCATTTGATTGGGCATCAGACATATATGGATAGCAGCTTATAGTTCCCCACAAGGTAGCCAACTTGGCCTCATCAATTTGAGCAGGTAATGGATTCCCGTGTGCAATATCATTTATAAGATTGACCCAGTTACTAATAACCCCTTGAATATAATCACATATCTTTGAAAGTCTCCCTTCGGTCATCTCATCTAATAATTTAGGGCCTTGAGGATGCATTTGCAGTCTCTCAAAGAAGGATAGCAACAGCCATAAAACATCTTCTTGCGAAGATTCTACCAAATCATTCATAGAGCTGAAAATTCAATTACAGAATTTCAAAAAACTGCAGCTAAAGCAGAGAGAGTAAAGGAAGACCCAAGTGCAACTGAGATGTAAAATATTACCTTAAAACATAATCTCTGAAAATATATATTATGTATGGCTCCTTCAGCAGTAGTTCTCTAAGAAAAGTCAACAAACTGAAATGCAACAAATAGCATGTCAAGAGAGTAAAAGGAGCACCGATAAAAGATAATGCATAGAAGACTGATTCTAAAAAAGATGATACCTTGAGTTTTTTAACTCAAATACAGGAGCCCACTGCAACAAACAGCCAGAGATGGTAGACAAATTATTAGAACTGTGGGGACCATCAAGAATGTGTAGCATTAGTTGCAGAACCTTATCAACAACTTCAGACAAACTACCATTTGCTTTGCGAGAAGGTATTACAACATTCAGCACCAACAACCCTAAAACTTCAAGCAATTGTTGATAGTCTGCACGGCAGTATAATAATTAGACTTGGCAGTATAAGCTAAAAGAATGACAGAAATAATAATAAAGAAAAACAATATATCAAGACCATTATCGACTCACCACAAATACCACGCCCGCTAGTAACCTGAACAGAAGATATTAGCAGTGATAAAAGGCGACTTAGATGCGAGAAAGATCCATTGGCTTGAGAGTCACTTATTTCCTGATACAAGCACTCCCACATCAAAGTTAACTCCTTGGGTTCTAGCTCCTCAGATAATTTTTGAAAGGCAGTAATCACAACTTCAAGAATAGCATCTGACCCTGCAAGACGATATGCCCATGCTAAGCACCAAATAAAACTCGATAGAGAGCAAGACCAGCCACTAAGCAGCAGCCTCTAGAAACAAGATAAACCATGCTACCACTAAGTTAAGCAAAAATACATTGCAGGACTTAAAATTGACCGACCAGGACCAAAATAAGATATCAGGAAGTCAACAAAATCTGTAAGCTAAAAAAGATCCAGTAAATAAATCACAAAGTCAGCAAGCCCTTAAAAGAGAATTGACTATAAATGTTAATCACCTCAAATATTTTCAACATCCCACAAAGAAATACTTCAGTATATCAGATTTATTCAACCATAAACATGTAGCTTGGATATATGGGTTAGCTAGCAAAGTAAACAGAACATTGCTCTTAACTGTTGAACCTCTCATCCTGTCATTACTTTCTCTGTACAAAGGCACAAAGGATGACATAGCTGGCAGACACCATCTGATGCAATGGAAAAAGTTTTGGAGAAAGAGGCACTAAGGCAGAGAAGCCACCTCATGTAAATATGTCTTTATTACCATGACCTAGTTATAGTTTACAATGACTCTATTAATAGAGGAATACAAGTGCAAAAAAACTCAATAATTATCTTCTTCATATTATTGTACTTATTTTAGGTCCACAAACACATTATTATTATTTGCATGGTGGGCATTTTTTTTTTTTTTTTGATGGGGGTGTTGTGGGGGAGGGGATTGGAAATCTGTTAATGTAAGCTAAAATGGTATGGAGCAGTTCAATCTTCCACCATTTAACAGATGAATTAAATCCGAACTCTCATGAATCTCATATTGTGCTAATGTTTCCAGGATGCAAAAATCATCTTAAAATTAAAGCAGAATATACACAGAATTAAAGCAAAAGAAACTAAAGGATTATACAAAATAGACCACATATTCAAAGTGAGAAACCTCAAACCTCAAGCATTATTCTCCTACAAAGTATTGTGCGGCCTAAACCATCTATCCTAAACCATCTATGTCAAACACATTAATGGTCTATACTCTTTAGAAGAGCATTATCAGTAAGAAATAACATACCTTCAGGAAACTTATCACCGATAGCAAATATTGAATTGTCCACTAATAATCGCAAAACTCTCTCTGCTCCAGAATGGAACCTTGATGAGGTTCCTAACATAATATAGCATAACAAAGCACTAACTCCAGACTTCCGAATAGGTAACGGTTTCTTCACAACTTCAAACGTTGTCTTCCTAATACCTGTTTTAAATCAAAATTCAGAAAATATAAGCCACCAAATCAAATAGAAAATCAAATTCTGATTCAAAAGAGCAACAGAACCACACCATAAAACAACAAATGTAAGTAACTAGCAACAAATCTCGAGTCAAGGGGATTCATTACTTTGATTTTGTACAATATAGACGCAAACTGCAAGAAAAACAAATTAAGTAGGAAGGAGAAAATCACAAAGAATCTAACAAGAAAATCGCATCAAGAAAATGTCTCAATACCCAACAATTACATGTTACAAAATCAAAAAATCTACGCAATAAGATAGCTTAAAAATCCAAAACAAAAAATGCAATAGACAACATCTCAGACATCAAAAAGGAATTTGGGTGTCAGCTTTAACATTATTTCAAATGAAAAAAATGACAAGTTCCAAAATACCCTAGACCTCCCAAACGAGATTCTCCCTCTGATACTCTACAAAACCTGCAGTGAAATATTCCCCCAACAACTTTAACTATCAATGGCTCAATTAGAACTATTAATTGGTTCACCTTAGGTTATTCAAGGGCATGCTTTCCACAAGAAAATGCAAAATGTACACCCCACTTCCCCAAAAAAAATCCTACTGAAACAACTAAAAAGAAAAAAAAAAACAGATTCTAAGGATCATAAGAATAGGAAATTTGAAAAAAGTTTCCATCATAGGCAGCTAATACCTTTTATAAGTTGCTCAACAGGTGCATTCCGCAGCAAGAATGATGTAGCCTCTGCCATAAACTCCTGGACATAATCCTTTGGGTAATATCTCAATCTTACTGTAACCCTTCCAAACAAGGAAAAAGAAAATAAGCCACATAGATTGCACCAAATTTTCATTGTTTATAGAACTGATCACTTCAGTCTAAATAATCTCATATTGTATTCTTTTGTCAAACTCATCAAAAAATTTGTTTAACTAATGGTAGTTGCCAAGATAGAATGTAACTCAAAATCAATATAAAACCTTAACAACATAGAGTGAAGCTCAAAAGATAATGTTCAGCAAAACTGGAACATCATAGTGAAAAAATAAATATCTTTACAGAATTCAACACGTCCCTTAATATTGTGATGAAGCCTTAAAAATCATCTTCAACCATCATTATATATACCTACCATTTACCAGAGTTAGTTTCATTTTCCCCATTAAGCAGGAAACCATATTTTTAAGAGACCTTTCAACCGTAGAAAATTCCTTCATACAACATTCTTCTCCTCACGCAGAAAAATTATAAGGAGAAAAAAAATTTAACTTCCAAAGGAACTTGAAATTAAACAGAACCCTCCAAATACATTAAGCTAGCTACTTCTCATACATGCTTTGGCAAGACTCAAGAAAACACTCACTTGAGAACATGTACAATGTCCCGTATGAGATACTTCTGCAAATGCATCATGATGTATGACCATGAAGTAAAAATCTGCATAACAAAGGTGGCAGAGTTAAGAGCCAATAATAATCACCAAGATCAAGGTCAACATGAAGCAAGGAACAGAATACTAACACATGAAGGACTACTCATAGAGAAAATAAGAGCATATAGCCCGAACCTGCTCGATGATATCCGGCTCCCTATCAGCACCACTTTTGAGGAGAGAGACTATGGAATCAGCAATCCTAGGTAGGAAACTGACCAAAAAAATATGCAAATGAGTCCTGTATACATTTAAAATGATAAAAGAAAGAAATAAAGAGATCTATAACAAGCAACAATGCTAATAATTAAATGGAAAGAAAAAGGGAAAAACAACAATTGCTGAGCTAAATGCCAACTATACAAAAGTAACCGGCTAAGTTAAAAAGAAAGAAAAAGAGATCCCAAACTTTGAAAATTGAAATAAAATTGAAAACACAACTAGCCTTGAGAATCACAGGTTACACAATGTTCCTATTGCTAACCTTTTAGGTGTAAAAAGTGGCAAACATGAATAACAAGCATAAACTACTCTGACACTTCTGTCCCTTGTGGTTCCTTCAAACCATTAAAACTCCCAGTGGCATTGTTTTTGCCACTTAGATCTCGAGGTTCTTCAGTTATTAAGTTAAAATGATAAAATATTTTAATAGAAAGACACAAAAAAACTGCTCCAGCGAAAAGATGAAAATCCTTATAATATCAGCATTTTCGCCATTAACAAAATTAAGAACCAAACAACAACTCTTAACAGGAGAAACCTGAAGTGACATAAATTTCAAAAATAAACAAGTGCAACCAAATCATTTCTTAAACTTAATAATAGATCCAAAACTAACCCTAGCTGCGCATGCCGCTACCTATTTGCTATGGGAAAAAAAGAAAAATTCTCGCAGACAGCCTTGAGTTGCATGAGTTTACATCTACTCTATATGCACCAATATTGCATGATGCTGAGAAAACCATCAATCAATACAGTGTCTCCCTTTCCACTTGAGGATGAAGCTCCATGAGGAGAACAGAACTCTCTCCAATAAAGACCAAATATTGTCATAACCATTTATGTTACGTAGCTGTCTTGCTCTTCTACTTATTGTCTTTGTTCCACTCAGTTTACTAAACTATGAACTAATCCAGAACCATCAATGCATAAAACACAATACCACAATGTAACGTATCAAAACTGTATCAAGCCCACCCATATATATGACATGTCTGCATGCGCTTCTTCTAGCATGGCCATAAAATAACCTATGTGAGAAACTTATAAGCATCAGGCAACCTATCTACGTCAAGTTCAATGTACATAGCATTCCTTAGTACACACATATGCAATTCAATTACCAATAACATGTAGCACTACTTTGTAATTCACCAGAAGGGGAAGGCAAAGATGCATTTGATCAAAGGATGAAAATACTCACGGAAGAAAATCTTCAAGAAGATCTCTAGAGAAGGCTGCCAATAACCTGCACAGAAGTTAACAATTTCGTCAGCTCGAATCAGTGCACAGAATGGGAGCACTGGGTGGAGTACATGAAACCAGTACTTTAACACCCAGCATCAACAAGATAGATACCAATATTATAACAGAGTATGCAATAGCATTATAGAAACAAGATTATTTCCCAAGTGAAACTATTAAGGATGCTTGTAGGAACCCAAAAGTGTAACCGAGCATGGAGTTGGCAACCAGATATCCCCAGTGTTGTCAATCGTGCAAGGCATACTCTAGGCGGTAAAACCCCTATACTGCTTGAGGCGTAAGATGCAAAAAAGCACTCGCCTGAGTGATGTAAGGTGCAATATAGATATGTGCATGTTTTTTTATGTGTTTCAGTGTATATATACAATATAAGCTTAAGATATATAATTATGATAATTTCTAATGAGTGGTCTAGTTTATCCTACAAAGCATACAATTTTTTTGTTGTTAATATGCATGATTTTCCTATGGTTCCATGTCTATTGTTGAATACTCAAAAATTGAGAAGTAGACAGTTTGAGATCTTCCCTTTCTTAATAGTAAAGGTACAGTTAATGAAAAAAAATAAAAATAAATGAAATTAAAGAGAACTTCAGTCAGGCATGCTTTTGTGGCCTCTCGCCCAAAGGACGCAAATGCTAGCGCTAAGGCACAGCCACACCTAAACAACACTCGATGTGCCAAGGGACAAACTCAAATAAGTGACAGCTGTTGCAAGGCAACCTCAAACTCAAGTAATGATTAAATAATCAAGCTGATGCAATAAATTGTCGCAGCACTGCTTGTTGATTCCATTTATTTGTTTCAGACTGGAGATAACATGTTATTGGTAAACTTGCTACTGAGACAGTCCTTTCTTTATGCTAGATGAATTTGCTGTCCAGTATTTTTTCACTAAACAAAGTTTAAAGAGTTAACTTTGATGAGCTTCCAAAACTCGCATTTGTGGCTATATTTTTCTCTTTCAATAAGCAACTGATTTGTCTGCTATTCTGTTTGAAGAACAGATGACAAAAACGAAACCAAGCTTAT
Source organism: Adansonia gregorii (assembly GCA_038382025.1). Taxonomy (NCBI): domain Eukaryota; kingdom Viridiplantae; phylum Streptophyta; class Magnoliopsida; order Malvales; family Malvaceae; genus Adansonia; species Adansonia gregorii. The sequence goes on from JBBYHO010000002.1 coordinate 11,030,606, forward strand.
AACAAAACAACGGATAAAACTTCATCAAACTTAAACTTGCACACCTGAGTATAGGCTCAAGAGATAATCTTGCTTTCATTTGTAGTCGGGATATAAGTTTAGTAAATATCAATTCCTTGTGCAAGAGAAGCAACGGTAAAGTCTGTACAAAAGGCATTGTTTCCCCATAAAATGAAATGAAATCCTCTGCAGTATTCAATTCCTGCATTAACAATAAAAAACCCCAAAAAATTAAGCCTCCCACCAGAGCCTCCATTAATTTGCTCTGTTTCGGAAGTGATAAACTATTGATTTCAACTGAGATACTTCATTTGTAAATGAATTTAATTTTCCAGAAAACACAAAGGATTCCAATAAAATAATAAACTAAGTAGTAGGATTCAATTCTAAAAATAAATAAAACAGAACAAAATTGGGTTCTAACATGGTAAAAGAAAGAAACAAATAAAAAATTCGATGAAATTTAATGCATACCCTCCACTCGATAAGGCAATCCCTAAGGAAAGACGAACCTTCTGAAGGCTCTGACTCTATTTTATCAAGGCTTCGAAATACATTAATATCAATATCATCTATTCTCTGAGAGAAAGTCTTAAACTGCAATTAACAAAAAGAAAGAAAGAAACAAAGTAAGAATTCGAAAGGAAAACTTAAATTAAAAAAAAAAAAAGGAGAAAATAAGTAGAAAGAGAGAAAGAACATACAGCAAAGCGCCTACGGCCATGAGATTTATTGAGCGACTTGACAGCTTGAGCATGCGACGGTGTTGCCATTTTAGTGAAAGAGAAAAAGGGTATTCGTTTCTTTGTGTAACTCAAATCAATGAGGCTTTTTCAGAGAAAGATAAGAATATTTTTTCTTTGTTCTTTGCAGGGTTTTAAAATGGTTTAGCGAAACTGTCCTACGAGGCTGCAGCTTCTTCCACACTGAAAAAAACCTAGGCTCATCACCAGCGCCAGTGTCTCAAATAGGTGCCTACGAGAGACATGCCATGGGCTTGACCGCCTTTTATGTGTGGTCGCACATAAGCCCAAACTAGCTATAAATTTTAAACTCAACAAAAGCAAAATTATTAAAATCTTAATTTTTTTTAATTCCTAAAACAAGTTTTTTGCATATTATTTTTAAGTTAAAAATCATCATTTCAAATAATAAATCAATGATAGGCTTCCCAGCAATTTTTTTTGTAAAGATGAGGAATCATCACTTCAATAGCATGATTAATTTTCTTAAAAAGTTCATCAATTAAAGGTTTTTCACTTGATTCAAGAGGACACTTCTCTCTAAACTAAGATCAACAAAAAGTTCTACCACCCTAACTCTATTCACCGATTTTTTTTTTTTGGCAAACACATTGAATTAGAAAAGAACAACAAAAGAATGTGAAATTGAAGGAAAAAAATAAAAAATTACAAAGAAAATATGTATACCAATGATTTATAGCATTTTAATGGTACAAATGGTTTATAATCTCCTTCATGAAAAAGAAATATCATCCAATGCAAGAATCTGCAAATCAAGACATTCATCATCCATGCCTTTGTCAAGGAAAATGTCCATATTCTTGTTGTGGGCATCAGGAGAACCTAAAAAATATTCATAGCTTGCATCCATCACAATATCATTATTAATCTTCTTAAAAGCTTCTCCACTTGATACTACCTCTACTAAGCCATTCCCATCAATTGAACTATTTTTATCTTCAGTGCGACTATATCTTACTTTTTCTATACTTTTTTCAACTCCAATCCTTGAAAATTTCTTCACAATTTTCCGCATTGCGGTCTTGGTTTTCCTCAATAATTGAAATTAGGTCATGCATTGTGCTATAAGAACCAAATAATATAAATTTTTATTTCCAAATGAAGAAAGAAACCTTTTTCCATTCAATAAAACTACTGCCAGTTGATTAAGGTAATTTTTTTTTGGTTTATGAAAAAAAAAAATAAAACATGCAAGAATAGACAAATGTGGCTTAATTTTTTTTGTTTTTGCAACATTTTCTTGAAAACCAAATAGAAATTGCCAAACTAAGAAGCTTACTAGAATCTAAATTAAGCAAGTATTAGAGAGTGAGGCTGCAAAGGTTTTTTTTTTTTTTT
>JBBYHO010000002.1:11034837-11051300 GCA_038382025.1 Adansonia gregorii
AAACTTTAATTTGAAAAATGGTACAAAGTGAAGTTTTTCTTATGAAACCAAAGCTTAAATATCATTTATACTAATGAGGAGAATGTGTTTATGGTGCCCAATCATGCAAAAAAAAGAGACTATTATGTGAATCCAAGTTTGCCCAAAAGATAAGCTTTTCTTATGAAACCAAAGCATCAATGTCATTTATCCCAATAAGGAGAATGTGTTGATAGTGCCCAATAATGAAAAGACGGGAGATTATTATGTGAATCCGTGTTTATCGCATTTGACAGACAAACTCTGATTTAAAAAAATGATAGGAAGCAAAGTTTTTCTTATGAAACCAAAGCGTCAATTCGTTTATCCTAATTAGGAGAATGCATTTATGGTGCCCAATCATAAAAAGAAAGGAGATTATTATGTGAATTTTTGTTTGTGCAAATCAATGGACAAACATTAATTCTAAAAATGGTAGAAAGAGAAGCTTTCTTATGAAAACAAAGCATCAATGTCATTTATCCTAATTAGGAGACTATGTTCACGATTCCCCATTTTGAAGAGAAAAGAGATTATTATATAAATTTGTGTTTGTCAAAATCGATGGTCGAACATTAATTCTAAAAATGGTAGAAAGAGAAGTTTTTCTTATGAAACCAAAGCATCAATATCATTTATCTCAATGAGGAGAATGTGTTTATGGTGCCTAATCTTGAAAAGGAAGGAGATTATTACATGAATCCATGTTTATCCTAATTGACATACGAACTTCGATTCTATATAATGGTGGGAAGTAACTTTTCTTGCAAAACCAAAACATCAATTTGTTTATCCCAATAAGAAGAATGCATTCATGGTGCCCAATCATGAAAAGAAAGGGGATTATTACATGAATCTGCATTTACCATGTTTGATAGACAAAATTTTATTCTAAAAAATGGTGGAAGTGAAGTTTTCTTACGAAACGAAAGCATCAATTCATTTATCCTAGTGAGGAGAATGGAGTTGTGGTGCCCAATCATTAAAAGAAATGAGATTATTATGTGAATCTGTGTTTATCCCAATTGAATGACAAATACTAACTCTAAAATTGGTAGAAGGAGAAGTTTTTCTTATGAAACCAAAGCATCAATATCATTTATCCCAACGCGGAGAATGCGTTTATGCTGCCCAATCATGAAAAGAAAGGAGATTATTATGTGAATCTGAGTTTGTCAAAATCGACGAGTGAACATTAATTCCAAAAATGGTTGAAAGATAAGCTTTTCTTATGAAACCAAAGCATCAATGTCATTTATCCCAATGAGGAGAATGTGTTTAATGTGCCCAATCCCAACGATAGGAAGTGAAGTTTTTCTTATGAAACCAAAGCATCAATTCATTTATCCCAATAAGGAGAATATGTTTATGGTGCCCAATCATGAAAAGAAAAAATATTATTACATGAATCCATGTTTACCATAATTGATAGATGAACTTTGATTCTAAAAAATGGCTAAAAGTAAAATTTTTCTTATGAAACTAAAGTATTAATTGATTTATCCCAATAAGGAGAATGCATTTATGGTGCCAAATCATGAAAAAAGAGGAGATTATTACGTGAATCCATGTTTATTATATTTGATAGCTGAACTTTGATTTTAAAAATCAGTGGGAATTGAAGTTTTTCTTATGAAACGAAAGCATTAATTTATTGATCCCAATGTGGAGAATGAATTTATGATGCCTAATCATTAAAAGAAAGGAGATTATTTTGTTAATTCGTGTTTATCCTAATTGAAAGAGGAATATTACTTCTGAAATTGGTAGAAAAAAAAGTTTTTCTTATGAAACCGAAGCACTAAAATCATTTATCCCAATGAGGAGAATGTGTTTATGGTGCCTAATCATGAAAAAAAAAAGGTTATGGGCTATGATTGTCGCCCGGCGAAAAAGAATTTTGAGGAGGTTAAAAAGGCCTATGGATCATATCAAATGTAAATGCAAAGATGTGGCATCAAAGGACATAGTTTAAGGTGTCCCGAGATAAATGATATGAGAAAATTCATAATTTTGTTTGAATTTATCAATACATGGTTCTTATATATCAATACAATGCTCTAACGATCCAAAAATTTGAAATGTCCCCATTTGTATAGATACATAAGCTTATGTATTGATATAGGAGCTCATGTATCGATAAACCAAAGTATGAATTTTGTAAAGAAATGTATCGATACAATGGTTCATACTATCAATACACTCAAGGTTTTTGGACCAAATGTATCGATATATTCTGTAATGTATCAGTACATACTAGCTGTTTTCCACGGTTCGAGCATTTTTTACTCGTCCATCATTGATCAAAAACTTGATTTAACTTATTTCTTTGCATCAGATAAGTTCAAAACCCATATCAAATTATGAATTTGGACTTTTGAATTAATCAAAATATTTTTTTGAAGTCTAAATTTGATCAAAAGTGTCCACGTCACATCATCACCCTACTTCTCCCTAGTTTATTGACCAATATCACCATTAGCCACCCTATTTGCTAGATAATCATGTCAGCATTTAAACTCGCCACCCCATGTCCATCACATTGGCAGCAAGTTACTCTCTACAGCCATTCTATAGCCACCAAGCCGACATCACCTTGTCCTCCTTGAGAAATAACCAAAAACACCTCTAATTTGGCTCCAAAATGCTTGTATAAATAAACAATTTATATCTTTGCTAAAAAAGGTTAGGTTCCAGCTTGTTTTAGACATTCCTGCACCAAGAAAACCAAAATCCCCTAGCTCTTCACTCGCCATCCAAAACTAGCCCCAAAACACTCATTCCTAACCATTACACATTTTGAAAATCACCCTTGTTCATACTAGAACCAAAACCTCATTATTTCTCTCTTTTTCTTGCTTATTAAGAACAAAGAAAAGAAGGAAATTCGAGCTATCTCTACTGCTCCAACTATTTGGCTAAAAATTAAAGTTTTGTTGGTATATCTTCCAACCTTATCACTTTTATTTTCTATTTTTCAGCACCTTCATCATTTTAGTGAGCTCTCCATGTTTCCATCACCCTCTTAGGATTATTATGCATTATAGTGGCTTTTGGTTGTGGTAGTTTGGGATTTGGATGCTTAATGCCCTTTTGATGTGCCAAATTCCTCATTTCATCTTTATTATTTTGATAGCTCTTGCTCATGCATTTTATGCCATATCCATGCATCTTTTTATGATTAATCCATGTATAAATCATTAGCCTAACATATTTCAAGCATATTTATACATTAGCTTGCATCTTGTCATGAATCATTATCATTTTCAACTTCCATAATGTTTTCTTATCATAGTGCATAAAACATTCTTTGTCAAGACCATTAGTAAAGTTTGCATCTCCATTTATGTGTTGTGCCATCCCTTTGTATGCTTATTGTCTTCCCCTTGTCTAAATGCATGTTTGATGGCTATCAAAAACTGATTTTCAAAACCTTCCCAAGTTAAGCATGTTAACCTCAACCAATAAGGATTAGCATGAACTTAGTATTTTCTTTAAAGTTAGCAAGATATCTTATGGAAAATTATGATTTCCAGATCTGGAATCTTGGTTAAACGAGCTCAAATCTTCTGATATTGCAATGAAAATGGCCTTGCACTTGTTCCCAAATTATTCGTGCCTTTTGTTTAAGTCGAAACCTTGAATGGTATGATCAACGGGTTGTTTCATCATCCCAAAATACTCAGGGGTTGTGCAAATGAATTTATCATGCTCATGCCACTCTTTTCTTTCAATTATGGATGTTTGAATGTCGATGACTTGAGTTTGGACCCGTAAACATAAAGAAAATAAGAAATATCCTCTGCTTTACTTTGTCCCCTACTGGCAGCAACATTTTTATAAATTGAAAAATCATTTTCAAGTCCCGAATGATTTTTCATGAATTTTATAATATTTTTCTCCAAAATTATATCAAAATATCTTTAAAACAAGGTCTTGTTCACCCCTAGATCAGTCTGGGTGAAAAAGTTATGATTTTTCAAACCTAGACTGTCTGGAAACCCTAGAGTTAACAAAGTGCATTTGGGTTTGGCCTTTCAAACCCACTAAACGATTTTTCCAAACTTTTCAACCATTTTTCCTAAAATATTCATGAAATTCCTTTTTCAAAAAGGTATCGCTTGCAATTTTTTGATACCAAATGAGTCTAGGGTGATTTTTTAAATTTTGACACACCTTGTCCCTCATATGCTCTGCCAGCAGCATGACTAATCCAAACTTGAAAATTTATTTCCCTAAAAAGTGACCTTTTGGGGTATTGGTAATGCTTTTAGATTGACCCTTATGGAGTTACCTTTCTAACGGTGTCTTGTCTACTCTCTAAAGCCTTTAAACCAATTTAGAATAAATTTAGGAAACGAGATAGCACAATGCTGTCTCCTATTTTTGGTTATGGTCAAAATTGAGTTTTTTTCTCAAGCTTCATCTTGAGATATTCGAATGTCACCATAGCACCCCAATCAGCGTTGAGAACATGCTTTGACCTCCCATAAGCTCTATCAAGGCATAAACGTACTTTACATCTTTATCATCCTCGTTCACAATAATTTCTTTGGCCAAAAGTCATCAAAATGCTCACTTGTTTTCTAAATTACAAAATTTTGTCAATTTAAGTTTTCCAACTTAACTTCTCTAAAGAGTGTTAGCGTGTCACTTTTAGGGATACTCCAACCCCGACCTTCTAAGGGGATACTCCAACCCTGCTTTTCAAGTTTGTCGAGACTAAAAAATCTTCCTTTGTCAAAATAATTTGTCATCCATGGGGATACTCCAACCTCACTTTTCAAATTGTCAAGATTTAAAAATCTTTCTTGGTCAAAATTATTTATCATCCACAGGGAACCTATCTTTCTGAGGGGATGCTCTAACCCTGTCTTTCAACTATAATTAAATTTTTCTCCTTCTCGGACTTCCATGAATATGTCAAACAAACCTCATTTAATAAAGAAACCCAGATGCATATAAAAAATTATCGATTCGATTATTCTCAGATAATCGATGCCAATTGCAAGATAAATTTCTAGAAGACCATCCCTTTTCTTTATCATTGCATTGAATGATCCATGTTTGTTACTTTTTATTGCCTTACTAACATGATTTCTTTGTGATGATTATTTGCATTCATGTTTTTCAATCATTTCAAATAAAACTGAAGTAATATTCTGCGTGGGTATCTCTCCAGTGCCTAAAGTGGAATATTCTATTTTTCAAAGTAAAATCCATGGTCATTTTTATTAAAAATCTCTATATTCCCTATCTCTCCGGGATATATATGAGATTAAATCTTTTCCTCAAAACCTGGATTGGTATTTCCATAAAATTCATGCATTAAAAGGGGGTTATATCGAAATAGCGGTGAGTTAAGATTGAAAGAATCAAACCAAGATAAGACATAGCTAGTAAGGTATTGATTTCGATAGTCATAAAGAGGTTCATACCTCATCATGCATAACCAACTCCCGAACCCAACGATGAATCTTTGTAATACGTAGACCACGGGATCAATGTTTTGGGTTTTATAACTCAAAAAATAGGTTTAAACAAGCATTCGGTCATGCCTAGCCCTAAATGATCGATGGTAACTCCATGCGTTGACCATGTCATGATGGTCATCCGAGACCAATAAGATGAGCGATTCATCTTATGGTCCTCTTTACTGTATCACAAGTTGAGAATCCATACATTTTTGTTCTCATCACATCATAAAAGAAAAGTCTCAGTCAAAAAAACATTTCCAAGTTAGGAAAATATTTTAAGTTGTAAGCCCAACAAATCCATAAGGATCCATTTTGGGGTACGTTACGATAGTTTGGTGACTCCATTAGGGATTGTATAAAGAGTTAGGCCAATAACTAACTGTGTCTTGCAAGGTTCTCGATTGTTTCGATCTTTGATCATTATTTAACTATAACCCTTTTCTCTTTCTATCAAATAATTTTTGTTTGGCATGATTGTTAGGATTGTCTTATTTTTGAATAATCATCAGTTTAATAAAATTGGTAATATGGAAGTAAACAAAAAGGTTTGATCATTTCCCTATCATACACCATGCACTGCATGTGCATTAGTATCCCGCCAAACTCTAAGGCATGGTTATAACCCAATCATTAGGAGGAAGTGAGCTATTCGCCTTCGTGAGCAACCTTCTGCATAGGCATGGCAATAACTTTTGAAATGTAAATTACCTATGTCTTTTGTGAGTAATCCTCCGTATTTGTATAGGGAAATACAATAAATGGATCGAACCTGTTCCGCTAAACCTGATATGGGTCTAGGATTAGGGTCCCTCAATTGTCTTTAGTGGATGGAGGTGCAATTCGAATGCCTATTTAGGTGTCAACTTAAACCTCATATAGTGAGCCCTACGAGCTAAGCCATTTCAAACTGTACCAGACCGCTGCTAGAATACTCAAAGAATAGGGTCACTCGGGGAAACATTTCTAACCTTCACTCTTAATTACCATAATTACGAAGGTGACAATGAGTATACAATTGTCAACTATATCTACATTTTTATCATATATCAAGGCATGCCATCGTGCCACCCAAACGACGGCTAATCTTTGTATAAATAAATGACAATGAGCAAAAACCATCATTCGCAATGTTTTATGGTGTAAGCTATTATGCTGTCTAAGTCACAACTTAATGTGCATCTGTACTAGTGGCTATAAACTAATATCACTATTGGCCAATTATTTTTCTATCAAAATAAAATATTGCATCACCTCATGAGGGGCAGATTACATCCTGGCATGATAATATACTGCCCGTTTCTTGTGTCACCACCTTGGTTAAGACATGTTATGAATATTTTTCTCTGATGTTCTCAAATTCTTTAATTTCTTACATTTATCTCTTATGCATTTCTTTAACTCATTTCCCTTTGTTTGTGTTATGGCGCATGCATCATCTTATCATAACCATTATGACTATCACATTTTAGGACAATTGTTCTGGTCTAATGTTTAGCAAGGGGCATGATCTATGGAGCAACAGTTTATCTCCATAATTAAGTCCTTTAAAAATGTTAGAATATGGTTAGAAGGTTGCCAACATCAAGATAGGGACATCCCAAAGCTCGACTACATCTTAGAAATGCATAAAATGGTCAAGGTGGTTTCTATCAGAATGATTATCGGGAATCAAAGCATATTTGGGATAATTAGGATAACAATAAGAAAAAAGCCTTCATTAAAAAGTATGGGGATATAGCTTTCTTACTTTGAGTTTAGTTAGATGATGGCATGTTACGAGTTGCGACATAGTTCTAGAATCAGGTCTACTGATGTTTCACCTTTAACCAACAAGATTTAGTCCCTAGCATTCATTAGTACATAGCTCTGCTCAACATAGAAAGGGCCAAGTCAGACTAGATTTACTATAAAGCGCTAACGCCTCCTCCGTTCAAGAAGAGGTTGAGGCAAATTCTTGGAGCCATAGAAGCATGGGTTGATAGTCACGTCAAAGTAAAAGGAAGTAGCGAATGCATTTCTGAGGCTAGCTTGAAAGAGGGCATGGTAAATCTTTTTGATCAAAAGAAAGCTCAAGATGTTTACGCTTTGGCAATTTACGGGCTCATTATATTCCTAAAAATTTTAGATTATATAGAGGCAATAGTTACATTTTTTTTATCGCCTATATTGCAACATCAACCCTGCTTCTGCCATTATCGTTAAAACCATCCGCACCCTCAGCTTTTGTTATAGAACGAGAACAAAAAGGTTTATCGGGTGTGCCCCATTGCTCTAGATATGGCTCTCAAGTTATCTCTGTGTTAGAAAAAAGAGAGTCAGGCAAAATTTCTTCTTCAAGATAAGTCTTCTTTCCATGGCATCAAAGGAAAAATGTTGTCAAGATAAGATAGAAAAGCATTGGGTCGAGGAATTATGAAACTCAAAAAGGAAGAAATCACATAGAGAGCCCCATGGGTGTTTTTTCAGTTAATTATGTATAGATGTGGAGACCACACTTGTGTACCACTCTTGGGATTTTACGGAAATACCAGTTATGCTCTTCTATTGGCATTGCATTAGTTTCAGTGCCAGCAATTCATCTTGTTCTTCGAAGACTTGGGACATTGGGATTTTGAATATGAAAAACCCAATTATAAAGCGAAAGTCCAGTTAGCTTTTCAAGCTTGGAATAAGATCCATTGTATGGAAAGATATTGGAGAGGAAGCCCTATCACACCTAGATATAAAAAATAGAGACTCCGCCATATCAATGATCCATTGCCACCACCATAATTCGGGATATTGCAAATCCCAATAGAAGAATTACTTTTGAGATCGAGCTACTTAGGAGGAAGTTTAAACGAGAAAAGACATCCTTTGCTACAAAAATCTCTCGACTTAAGGAGGAAAAGGGCCAGTTAGAGATGAATATCTATCTTAGGAGCAGTGAAATGGGCTGAGTCATTAAAAAAAGGGATCACTTTAAAAATGACCTTGAGAGCCTAACTGAGGATTATGTGACACTCCAAAAAGCTAACAGATCCTGACAATTGGCAAAACATTAGTCGAATGGGAATCAAAAGTTACCACTCTCAATCGGAAGCTGAATTAGCAAAAGGAGGAAGTCAAAACCAGCAAAAAAAAAAGTTCACAAGTGCATGAGCTTTTGCTTCCACCTACCAATGAAGGACTTAAGGACTCGAGGCCCATTTGTGAGATGCTAGAGCCATCAAGGTTAAAAATAAAGCCCTTATTCGTAGAATCTAGGAGTTAGAACAGTCTCTTCAGGATCATCAAGGTCATAGCAATGAACTAACAAGGGCTTCTAAGCAATGTGAACTAGATTGGCAAGCTACAATTGACCAAGCACGTCTAAACTACCAAGAACAACATCAGCACCTCACTAAACAAGTTCAGATGGCTCAACAAGGTAAATGACATGATTGAAGTAGCTCGATCCATAAGGTAAGACATTGTACCTATTGGAGATCATGAGCAATGACTTTTGGGTTTTCTTAATCATGTGATTACACAATGTAATCATGTTAGATACTTTTAGATGTAATCATGTTATAAAAGAAAAAAAATCTTGTTGGTACTTTATGAATGATGTTATTGATGAAGCTGTTCCAAGAATCAACTGTCTCTAATACATATGCACATTTAATTTCACCATTTTTCATTGCACTTGCTTTAATTATTCATTATCTTAACTCGTCATGCATTATAAATGCTTATTAATAAATACATTTTTAAAAAGTCTAATGCAAGAATTGGGCCATAAGAGTGCAAGGGATTTTGAGATCAATCAGGAACATGAAACCTTACATCATGCACCGTTACAACACATGACACCATAAGCAAATCATGGATAGTGATCATGAAGCTTGTATTGAGCGACTTGAGCTAATGGTTAAGGAATCACAAGACCAGATACTTCATCAGCAATTCAAAATTAAAAATTAAGTCGCAAAACTTATAGAACTAATGATCGCCTCTATAAAAGAAAAAGGCCAAGCTAGTACTACTGAAACAAAGAATGATCCTCCCAACACTGAAAGTCCCCCTACCAATAATCTAGACCCACCTAAAGGGAAACTAGACAAGAACAACGGCCTACTCCTACACCTATCGCTCAGGCTCTGCCAGTCATCTACCTATATCCCATTGCAGCAGGTCAATTCATTCCTGGCACTCAAAGGGTGAATATAAGAGTCTCATCGACAGATCCGATAACACTTAACCATAAGGAACCAGAGAAAATAGTAGGTCAAAAAACCACCATGACTGCGAAAGAAGTTAACCAATTCTAGCTACGGAAGAATGCCTCTAAGCTATTGAGGGGAGTGACAAGTTTAGAGCTTTTGATGCGCAATCATTGTCTTAGTGTCCAACCTTGTCATTCCCTCAAAGTTTAAAGTTTTTGAGTTTGAAAAATTTAATGAAACCACTAACCCTTCTGTCCATGTTCAAACGTACCTACGAGAGATGATTGAGTATGAGAAAGATGGAAAGCTCCTCATCCATTGCTCCCAGCATAGCCGTATTGGGGTAGCAGCTCGGTGGTATATCAAGCTAGACAATATGAAAATCCAATATGGGCTGATTTGGCGAAGGCCTTTCTAAATCAATACCAGCACGTGTCAGATCGGGTGTCGAATCAACTTTTTTTGATGAATTTTGAGAAGAGATCCATTGAAAGTTTTAGGCAATATGCCCAAAAGTGGAGAGAGGAAGTAGCCCTAGTCTAGCCTCCTCTTACAGAAAAAGAGATAACAGTCATTTTCATTCACACCTTACGCACTTCTTATTACAAGAAGCTTATAGGAAATGCCACCAAGAAATTTGTAGACCTAGTCCTCTTTAGAAAAATGATTGACGTAGCCATTAAGAGTGGTAGAATGTTAGCTAGGGAAATGTCTAGATCCAGTAAGAAGCCTATTGCTAGAAAAAAAAAGAAGAGGCCAATGCCATAAGTTATGCTATCTTATCTCAGCCAAAAGGATATCAAATACCCGACCCTCACAACCTAAACATGCTGTATTCTCATCCTATCACCATCCTTCCTCAGCCAATTAATCCATTGCAATCCCAACCAACCCATCACAAAGCTACCCTCTATAAGTTCACCAAAGTACCAATTGAGCAACCAATAATGCACCTGGCAATGGAGGTGCAAATTAACAAGGACAACATTTTGATCCTATCTTTCAAACAAAATATGCAAAGCCAAATTACTTAAAAATCTTGCAGTTCGAGATGAACCAAGGACCAAATATTGCCACCAGTCTTTTACTAAACCATACTGAGCCAGCTGTAAACATGATCGACATTAAGAACAAATATGAAGTAAAGGCAAGCATAGAAGATGTAAGGATGCCAATGTTCTTAGTCTAGCAAGCATTGATTTAGGTTGGGTTGCTCAACACAAAAAAAAATTGGAAGACAATCTCGATAACATTTATGACTTCCATATGGTTGTAGTTCATACCCTACAAACATGCAGGGAGTTTAGGTCCATGGTTCAAAGAATGATGAATGAAGGCCAGATAGAATTTTATCATGAAATCACACCTGCTATTGAATCAATCAATATAATAGGAGATGGAACTATGCATCCACCTTACAGGATAAATTCACCACTCATTCTTTATGGTAAGTAAGTCCCAACGTAAGTTCTCCAACACCTACACTAAAGTTAGTTATGGAAGTACCTAAACCATTCTCGTATAAGAGCAATAAAGCTATCTTATGAAAATTCAAGAATCAGGTAGTGATGATCTGAGAAATAACTCCCTCAACTGCTGCAATGCAACTGCTAGGAGTTAGTCATCTAACCCATAGTGATGGTGTTATGCTCTCTCAGCTCAAGAAAAACAAAAGGTTGATGCATCTCCAAGCACTAGTACCACTCAAGCTCAAGCAAAGAATTTTGAGCCTGAGAAAGTCAAGGAAGCAGTAAGTGAAAGAGAAGCTGCAAAGTTTCTGAAGTTCATCAAGCATAGTGAATACTACATTATAGACCAGTTAAGCAGCAACCCATAAAGATTTTTGTGCTATCTCTGCTTTTTAATTTAGAGGTTCACCGAAAGACATTATTAAAGGTGCTAAACAAAGCATATGTGCCTTCGGATGTCCCCATGGATAAATTGGATCGACTAGTCAACAACATCATGGTCGATAATTATATCTCTTTCACTAATGATGAGATCCCACCCAGAGGCAGGGGCAATTATAAAGCTCTGCATATCACTACCCATTATAAGGGATGCATTTTGCCTAAAGTACTCATAGACAATGGGTCAGCCCTTAATGTTATACCTATGACTACATTAAGTAAACTCCCTATTGATCAGTCCAACGTCAAAAGTAGCCATACCATAGTCTGAGCTTTTGATGGTACATGTCATGGAGCAATTGGAAATATCACAATCTAGCTTTAGATAGGCCCATGTATATATCAAGTTGACTTCCAAGTTATAGATATTAATCCTTCTTACAACTGCCTATTAGGAAGGCCATGGATGCATTCCACCAGAGTTGTCCTATCTTTTCTCCATCAGAAGCTCAAATTTTTGATAGATGACAAAGTGACACCATTGAAGCTAAAATAGAAATGATCACCACTTGTTTCACTCACGATACCTACATAAAGCCTAATGAGGATGCACTAGAGTCATCTTTCCAATCCTTCAAGTTCGTTAATGCAGCATTAATGGGAAAAGGATTGCCATTAGTTGAACCCCACTTATCAAAGACTACCCACTTGGGTTTAACAGTGACCATTGGCAAAGGTTTTCATGCTGGAAAAGAGCTTGGCAAGAATCTATAAGGGTTGGTCAAGCCTTACAGGTCACCACTCAAGCCAACAAAAGGGCTTAGGATTCAAGGCCAATGCGCACTTCAGAAAATAGCAAGAAAAAAGGATTTGTAACCAAGAGATGGCACGATTATTGGGTTGAGAGGAGAAATTGCAGTCGATAATGTTCTCATCCCTCCATGAGATATTTCATTTAGGAGGACAAATTGATCCAAGCCAACCAAAAAAGCAAGAGGCTAAAGCTGTCTTGGTTATCCTAAATAGAGCACTTAACAACCTTTATCTCTAAGATACCAAGCCATAAAATTCATGTCCTTTTACTAAGACCTAATTTTGATGACACGGTCATGATAGAAGCCCCTGCTCTTTTGCTCCCTTTCATGTAACATTAAAAAATGAAACCCTACCTGCCCTTGCCCAAGGGTAGATAGGTCTCCTATGTAAGCGGCATTTTTTATGAAACATTTTAATGAAATGACTTTTGCATATATCTTTCTATATTGTGTATCACTTTTAACCTTTTTGTCTCTATTACTCTTTTGCTTTCATTTTTATCCAAATCTCTTAGTTGTGTGGGTGCCTTTTGCAATATTTATTTCTTTACCCTTTCAGGTATCTTGATGATAATGACATGGATGTGTCTGATGGGTCTTTGAAGATCAATTTTAAACAGTCAATTTACACTAGTGAAGTGATCCTGAACAAGATTTTAAAGAAAGCTCTATACCACTAGACCTCTTACAATTAGTTAAGCAAGAGGACAAGCAGATCATGCCCCATAAAAACCTAATGGAAATTATAAATTTAGGTACTCAAGAGGATCGAAAAGAGGTTAAAATTAGAACCTCAATAAAGTCGACAACTAGGACCAAGCTGATGGACCTACTTTAGGAATATCGAGATGTATTCTCTTGGTCATATCAGGACATGCCAAGACTAGACACTGATATAGTGGTCCATAAGCTTCGCATTAAGCCTAGATGCAAACCAATCTGGCAAAAGTTAAAGAGGAAGAAGCCAAAAATGCTTCTCAAAATTAAAGAGGAAGGGAAAAAGTAGTTTGATGCAGGGTTTATTGAAGTAGCCAAATATCCAGAATGGGTTGCCAATATAGTCCCAATCCTAAAAAAAGATGGCAAAATACGAATATATGTTGATTATCGGGATTTGAATCGAGCTAGTCCTATGGATAACTTCCTGCTACCCTATATCGATACTTTGGTAAACAACACAGCCAAGAATTTTCTATATTCCTTCATGGATGGATTCTCAAGCTACAACTAGATCAAGATGGCGCCCAAAGACATGGAGAAATAATTGTAACCATGTGGGGGATATTTTGCTATAATGTCATGACCTTCAGACTCAAAAATGATGGGGCAACCTCTCAATAGGCCATGGTAACCTATTCCATGACATGATGCACAAAAAAAATTAAGGTCTACGTTGATGACATAGTTGCTAAGTCAATAAAAGAGGATGAGCATGTCATAGACCTTCAAAAACTTTTTGAACGGCTATAAAAATTTTAACTCAAACTGAATCATACCAAGTGTACCTTTAGAGTCACTGCAAGTTAGCTTTTATGCTTTATAGTCAATGAAAAAGGGATTGAAGTTAACCTAGACAAAGTAAATGCCATTCAAGATATGCCACCACTTCAAACCCAAAAGAAAGTGAAAAGCTTTTTGGAGAGACTGAACTACATTGTTAGATTCATATCCCAGCTCACTAACAAATGCGACCCCATCTTTCAGCTTCTTCACAAATAAAATCCAAGAAAATAGAATGAGGCATGTCACAAATGAGGCATGTCAAGCCTGCCAATATTGGTACTGCCTGTGCCCAATCGACCTTTAATCATTTATTTGGTAGTCCTCGACAAATTTATGGATTATGTATTAAGGTAGGATGATGAGTCAGGAAAAAAGGAATAAGCAATCTACTACTTAAGCAAAAAGTTCACAGATTGCGAGTGTAATTAATCCATAGTCGAGAAATTATGCTGTGCTTTAGTCTTGATAGCCAAGAAACTTAGGTAGTACATGCTGTATCACACCAAATGGCTGATTGCAAAGCTTGATCCTATCAAGTATCTATGCAAAGCCCTCACACTATCAGAAAGGCTAGCTAGATGGCAAGTCCTACTTTCTAAATACGACATTGCCTATTTCAGTCAAAAGGCCATCAAAAGCAGTGCGATAGCTGACTTTTTGGCAAGTCGAGCGGCAAATGAACTATGAACCCTTAAATTTTGATTTCCTAGATAAATATCTAATGTGCATTTCTGAAGACAAAGACATATCCAACCAAGATCAATCCTGGAAGTTGTATTTTAAAGGAGCATCAAATGCTCTAAGACATGGAATTAGGGTGATATTGATGTCACCTAACATGAGTCAATATCCATTCGTAGCAAGGCTAAATTTCAACTGTACAAATAATATCACAGAATATGAAGCTTGTGTCATGGGGCTTCAAGCAGCCATTAAGTGAAATGTTAAAATACTATAAGTGTTTGATGATTCGGCCCTAGTCATCTACCAATTGACAAGAGAGTGGCAAACTAACGATGCCAAGCTGATGCAGTATGGGAAAATGATAGCAGAGCTTAATAAAGAATTTAATTATATTAGTTTTCGATACTTACCTCAAGAAGAGAACTAAATAGTTGATGTTTTGGCTACCTTGTCATCCATGTTTAAAGTCAACCAAGAGTCGAACGTTACTCCCTTCTAGATAAGCATCTACATAACTTTGGTTTATTGTCATAGTGTCAGAAAAGAGAAGGATGGCCTACTGTGGTACTATGACATCCTTCATTACATCAAGGATCAGCAATATCCTAAACATGCAACTAAGACTGATAAAGGACTATCAGAAGGCTAGCAATGGGATTTGTTCTCGATGGAAAAATCTTATACAAAAAGATTCACGATGAGATATTGCTCGAATGCATTGAGACTCTTGAAGCTAAAAAGATCCTAGAAGAAATTCATGAAAGGATTTATGGCACACATGCTAATGGACATTGGATGGCTAAGCAAATCATGAGAGCGGGTTATTACTGGCTGACCCTCGAGAGAGATTGCATCAATGATTCCTGAAAATGCCATAAGTGTCTAATCTATGCAGATAAGATCCATGTCCCTCTAATGCCACTTCACATCATGATGTCCACATGGCCCTTCTCTATGAGGGGCATGGACGTGATCAGGCCAATCACCCTTAAAGCTTCGAATAGGCATCATTTTATCTTGGTAGTGATCGATTATTTCACCAAATGGGTGGAGGCTACCTCATATGCTAATGTCACTAGATCGATCATCTGTAGGTTTATCAAGCGGGACATCATCTGTAGATATGGCCTCTCGAGCTAAATCATCATAGACAATGCAAGCAACTTCAATAATAAAATGATGCAAGTGGTTTACTCATAGTTCAAGATCTAGCATTATAATTCTGCCCCTTATCGCCCAAAGATGAATGAGGCAATTGAGGCAGCCAACAAAAACATTAAAAGAGTTGCAAAGAAAATGGCTAAAACTTACAAAGAATGGCATGAGAACCTATTCTTTGCACTTCATGCCTATCGAACCTCAGTTTGCACTTCCCTGGGTGCTACCCTATTTTCTCTTGTCTATGGGATGGGAGATGTATTGCCTATTAAAGTCGAAATCCTTTCTCTCAAAGTCTTGATGGAAACTAAACTTGAAAAAGCTGAAAGGATTAAAAACAGATACGAACAGCTTAACTTCATCAAGGAAAAACACATGACAGCCATCTGTCATGGTCAAATGTATTAAAGATACATGATCCGAGCCCATGATAAAAAAATTTGCCCACGACAATTTCATCAAGGCCAATTGGTATTGAAAAACATCCTTCTAATTCATAAATATGCACAAGGCAAGTGGATCCCTAATTAGGAAAGATCGTATTTCTAAAGTAAGCCTTCTCCGAAAAGGCCCTAATCTTGTCAGTAATAGATGGCAATGTCTTACCCAACCTAATCGACTTAGATTCTATCAAGAAATACTACATGTAAAAGGTGAAAACCTGAAAAGTTATCTTTAAAAAAAAAGAGAAAACAAAAAAAAACAAAAAGCAACCAACAAAAAAAGTGCAAGAAAAACAAAACAAAACAAAACACAAAGAAAAAAACAAAA
>JBBYHO010000002.1:11054389-11078382 GCA_038382025.1 Adansonia gregorii
TTTAATTATTTTTAATTATATTTATGTTATTTAATTGTCTATAAAATTATCGACCTCGCTTTAAACAATGCAAAAACAAGGTCACATGGGATGAGCTGAGTACTGACTATTCTTTTTTTAAGCAGAAGTGATTGGATTACAAGTGTACGTACAGATTGTTGATCTGATAGGCTAGGGTGGTGCCACGTGGTGATTAGGCACTAGTTGAGAAAATAATAGCCTAACAGGCAAGTGGAAACCTACCCAAATGCGCTTTCCCCCAATGGTTTCCTACTGTAAAAGTAAGCTTTTTGTTTTCACGCTCCCCATTAGCGCGTCAGATTCTGCTCATGCAAGCGAGCTTCAATCTTCTTACGCCGTAAACGTCAGGTAAAAGTTGAACGGAATTTATAATATTAAATATGAATATATTAATATAAAATAATATAAATATTATATAAATATTTTTAAAAATATATAATATATTTAGTAACATATAAATTTTATATAAATATAAAAAAATTATTTTATTTGTTGTTAATAAAGATTTTAAATTTTATAGATAATTTTATTAAGATGATACGTACCTTTTAATATAATAAAAATAATTAAAAAAGTGACTTAGTGATAAATTTTTAATCCGTTTTTAGAATTACAAAATTTTTAATATCAGTGTATTAAATATTAATTTAATATAAAATATTTTAAATATAATTATAATATAATAAAATATATAAATATAATATATATATATATGAATTATCAAACCTAATGTTCATTAATTATGGTTAAGGGAAAATTTGTAATTTATTTTGTAGGTTTTGTGCAAAATTAGTAATTCGCAACAATTTGTTTTTGACTAGCCGAATTTATAATTTACAAATATTATTAATATTTAACCAAACAAGCTCTTATGGGTAATGACCAATTACTATTGAATGAATCAATAATTTTACATATAATTAAACAAAAAATTTAGTATGATTTATGTTTAGATGTGTCAAACAAGTATATTCAAATCAAATTGTTTTGAGCTTGGATTGCCTCGAGTTTTGAGTACATCGGTTAATGTTAAATTGTTTTAAATATAAATTGAGTTCGAGTCAAAGATAAAATTAATAATTAAATTTTTTTATTATTAAGTTTAGATTATTTCAAGTTTTTATTACAGTAATTTTAAATTTGAGTCATTTTAAATTTAAATTATTTTAGATTCAATGTTTTTCGAATTTAAGTTGTTTAACCTTCTAATTTATCTAATTAATTTTTTACCATTTTATAGGTTCGTGTCTTGATGGATTCAAATTCGATTTTTAAACTTTTTAAAAGATTTTTAGATCTAAATTCATTTCGTTAGCTTTAACTTCGAGTGTTATTAAAAAGTTAAACTTGAACTTAAAAAAACTATATATATATATATATATATATATATATCCAACACATTTGTCAATTTATACCTGAATATGAAAACTTAATCAATCCACTTAAATTCAAACTTAATCCCACCCACTTTAATTATAAAAAGTTAATAATTTGAAAGTAACCAACTTGAATAAAAAAATAACTCGAATCTAGAATGATTCAATTAAACTAATAACATAAACGGGAAATTCAGATAAAAAACATGAAATCCTATATTTACCCCCGATTATTGTTGTAAATCCTACAATAACTTTGTTATTATAGTATGCACAAGGAAAGAAGGTTAAATTTGTCCTTATGTTATAAGTCAAACAGTAACAATGGAAATTAGTATTTTCACTAACATAATATTTTGTAATTATTTAATTAAATAATTTTTTAAAAAAATAAAAAAATCAATAAAATCGAAATAAATTAAGTAAAATCATTACTAAATTATAATATAGGATCAAATTTAATCATAATCTTTAATAATAATTATTAAAATGTTACATGGATCCTTATATAACAAAAATCAACTCAAGCACTGATTTTTTTCATTTTTCAACGTCATTGATTTTAAACTCGAATCTTTGCCTTTTTTCTTTTTTTTTTTTAAATCTGTATTGATCTTGAATGCATAATGTTGCTTTTTCTACTTTTTATTTGCATAATCATTGATTTTTTTTTTCAACCTGTCTCTCTCAATTTTATTTGAGGGTTTTGTAGTTAAGTAATCTTATTCGATATGACATAAAAAATAATTAAATATAATATAAAATACAATTTAATATAAATTTAAATACGTGTTAAAATACATATAATATAAATTACTAAATATATTATAATTTATAAAAAATATAAAATATTTTAAATATAAATATAATACATAAATATACGATCATTAAATGAATAAGCAAAACAAACTTTTAAAATTACTATACAAAATAATATATTTTTTAAAATATTAGTCAATGACATTCAATAGAACAACATGGGAAAAGTAAAAAAAAATTCTCAAAATGATAATTAGATAATCATTACCTTATACTTGTAAACACCTGTTAAATTCTTTAATTTTTTTTCTATGTATTAAAATTCATCATATTTTAACCATTAGGTATTATATTCAATTAATTTTAAAGTATTCCATGTTTCTTAGTAAAATCTTTTTTCCTCTCTTATTTAATGTTGCATTTGATTAATGGGTGCCTATAAACGTTGATTAAAAATTATTTAAATATTATTAAATTATTAAATTAAAAATATAATTTATTAATTACGTTTCGCGCATTCTAAATACTACTTAACCAATGTTAATAGACACTAATGATCATTCCTTTTAAATTTTGAAGTGATTAGTTAGAATTATAATTTATTCTGTTTTTTAAAATATAATGCATTAAAAAATTAATAGTTTTTTAAATTAAAAAGATGAACATTTTTATTTTCAAATAAAAAAGTGAATAATTATTTTTTAAAAATTGATCATTAATTATTATTTTTAATGAAAAAATCTGTAAATTTTATATTTATTAAAATAATTTTATTTAATTTTTATTAATTTTTCAATTAAATTTATATCATAAAATTGCACAATTCATGATACTAAATTCAATAACAAACTTTAATACCATTAACAATATATAAAAGTCATCCCCTTCCTGCCACTTGGCAAATAATTGCCTTTCTTTTTATTTTATTTTAATAAAAATTAATTATTTTATAATTTTTATTATAATTTTATTTCATACATTACATTGCATAAATTTTAATATTTTAATAATTTATATTATATAAATTTTAATATATTTATATATTTTTATTACAATAATATTTTTATGTTGTATTATATATTTTTTTTAAGGTTATATCTAAAATTACCAAATTTAATTTTTATTATTCAAATAACACAAATTTTGTTTCACATTCATTCTATATAATCTTTGAAACGTTTTTGTATTAGTCAATAGTCATCATATTTTTTTTTGTATTATATTATATTTTAATATTTTTATATCATTTTCGTATATGTGACGCTATTTAAATAATTTTAATTTTGTATCATATATGATATAATGATTGATTTTTTTAATTTCTTTAAAAAATAAGGTCATATAATATTTTTGTTTTTTATACCGTTGATAAAAATTAATATATTGATAAATTATTTATAAAAATTAAAATATTGAATAATAATTGAGATAAGTAAATTAAAGGTTTTTTTTTAGGAAAATAGGTTTCTAAGCAAAACAAAATTAATAAATAATAAAAAATTTATTAAATGATATTATAATATATATTTTTTAATATCAATATATATATATATATATGATAGATTTTAATATATTATTATTATAAAACTAAAATAGCGCGAGTATTTAAATCATAGTTATGGTATAAATTGGGAGAGTTGAGACGGGGAAGACTTCTACGCGCAGATAAGATTACATAGCAGACACACACTATCTAACTTGCTTATTGAAGTGTCTTTTTATTATTTCCATCTATTCTAATTTTAGTAATAATATAAAACAAAAAAATTAATATATTAACAGTAATTTTTTTTTTACTTCAAATATAACATATTTTACTTTTACTTTTAATTAATTTTTAATTATATTTATAGAGTACACGTGATTATTCTAAAACTGATAGTAAATTTTAATAATTTTATTATTAATATATAAAATAAATTTTTATAAAAATATTTTAAAATTTATTTAATAAAATATATTATAAATTTAAAAATATATATATAAATATATAATATTTTAAATATAATTATTATATAAATAAATATAAAAAATATAATTAGTTTTATCTAATTTTAATTTTTAAAATGTGTAATGCGTCCCAAAATTTATTTGGGCCTTTCTTAGTTCTCTCTTTATTTTTTTTCCTCGCTTTTATTTTCTTATATTTTGGTTGCTTTCGATTTTCTTCTCTCATCTCTCTGTCTCTGGCGTTTGTAGTATAACTCCGCAACAAAATCATACTAAGGTCTTCTTGCTTCGCCTTTCTCTTCTCTCAAATAACAAGAACCTGAATATATATATATATATGTATATCATATAACAGGAAGAAAATAGAGAAACTGATATTAAACTTTGGTTACTTTGCTTTTTAACTTGTATTTTATCATCTTTTTTTTTTTAATTAATCTGAGAACAAACAAACAAGGATTCCTGCGTACAATGCCCACTTTGTAGCGGGTAATAATCTAAATCTTTCCATCAGCTTCAAAATTTATTTTTTTGACCTTTAAATTTTATTATTATTATTATTATTTTTTGAAAATGATTTACGTTTTGAATCAAATCTCTTTTTGGATCCCCATTTGCCCAAGGTTCTCATTAAAATGTTTCTTTTTAAAAAAATTTTTAGGTTTTTGGTTTAATTGCTGTTGTAAAAAGTTTGGGTTTTGTTGATTTTTTTTTTTTGTTTAATGGGTGCTTAATATTTGCTCAGCAAAAGTTTTTGTTTGATGGATTTTGTTGGATTTTCCTTTTAGGGTTTTCATCCGGATCAACAAATCGGGAAATTTCCCAATTTGGGAACTAATTAGGGTTCCGATCAGAGTTGAAATGGGATCAAGCTGTCGTATTTGGATTATTGGATTGAAGATTTATTTGTCTCAAATTTTAGTTTTTGAACAGATTGCTTAAGAAAAACGATGATTGCAAAGCTTTTGGGACATGGAAGAAAATTGCTTTCATATAGAATTGTGTAGATAGTGACCAGAAAAGCTTGAAGATTTTTACCCGTTTTAGAGAAAAGGTGTTTGGGTTTTCAGTACTTTTTTTATGTGTTTGATCTCAATCGGGCATGGTTTTGGTATTGGGCTATTATAGGAAGGAGGAGGTGATGATTCTTTATCATCCCGGCAGGCAACGTCGGACTGTTTTTGTTTTTAGAAAACCATTTGGTTTAACATATATATTTTTTAAGCTAGAAATCTTGAACAAAAGAGCATATCTTTAAGTTATCTTTCTATTTAGGGCATTGTTGAAGTAGCTTATTGTAAGACTTTAGTAGGTTTAGTAAGTGATTGCAGACTTGCAGTGGTGTATTTTTGCATTTTGAAGTGATTTCTTTAGTGATAGATAGTTGATTTGGGGTTATCTTTGAGGTTAGGGAGATTAAGGGGCTTGGTGGGCTTAGGAACTTTTGAGCTTTTAAGAGTGACCGGACTTCATGGAGGAACATTGAAGCTGGAAATGTCTGCAGGGATATGGTGCATGGGCAGGAGCATAGTTGCTAGTGGTTCCCTTTCTGGAACATCACAACTGAAAGATAATCCAAGTGTTTTGGCTTTTGGAAGGCATTCGTGGTTTGTGTTCTGAACTTACTGTGAAATGTCGCGTTGCTTTCCTTTCCCACCACCAGGATATGAAAAGAAGGCTAGGACCAATGAAGTGGACTTACTAAAAAAGGTTAGCACCATTTACTTATATTCTGTAACATTTGGTGGTTAATTAGCATTCATTAGGATCACGAGAACTAATTGCGTGATATTTGTGCTGGATTTGAGCTGGTGCTTTTCAGTTTTTATGTCCATGCAATTTTAAATGCTTTATAAAGTTTCTGCTGCTTCTCTCCAAATATATTTTATGTATGCATAATATCCTGTGATTGCTTTTAGTGGTTTTCATAATCTTGTGTATGAATATATATATATATATATCATTTTTATTTTTTCCATTACTACTTTTAGGTCATAGAATAATGGAGTTTGGAGGTTATAACTTCAGAATATACCATTCGCAAAAACAGTGCCTGCATCCTTGAATGAAAGATTAAATTGGGTTAAATCCAGCCAGCTTCATTAATATCTCTCATTTTTCCCCTTTACTAAAAGAAAACATCTGCTAAATGATGTTGGACTTGATCTGGGAAGCATACGTGAGAGAAGATTCATGTTTTTTTCCTCAAGATTTAGTAGATTGGTTAGTTTTTTTTTTTTTTTTTTTTCAACCATTCTTCCTTCCTAATTTGTTACCTTATAACCTTTTGTTATTCATAGGTTATATTCTTGTTTGCAGCCTGTGATAATTGATGGAGTCTTGTGTGCGCACAGCCTTGTAATATTGGTTTGAGTTTTAAATTATTAACTAGTTAAGAATAGTTTCATTAACTTTGGTGTCTATTTTTACAATATCTTGAAGAATCAGTTTCTTACAAAGCTTCGACATTGTTAATAACTTTTAGAATAGTGGAATAAGCCATGTAGACTTGTTTTTGAATTATAGTTTGTTTTTATACATAAGAAAATTGGCTATGACAAATTAATCAGGTGCTAATGGAATTGGGAATCATGGTCTGTTCAGATAAAATTTGAACCGGAAGAAACGGAGTTAATTTTTGCCAATGTTAACTGAATCAGAGGTCAACACGGTTAGAACTTTGGTTCCCAGTCCAACCCGTTTAATATATCTGATTTTCCTTTACAATCAACTTAACCAACGTTTTCCTCTTTCCATACCTCAAATCCTTTTTCTTTGCCTCATACCCCTCACTCATTGTTCCATGCCTAAATCTAAAGAATATCCCCAAACTAGCCAATCTTTTTTTTTTTACTATATAAAATCTCTCCAACCAGGCCTTTAAAGTACAGCGGATTGTCCTTATGCGTCCTCTCGGTGTAAGTCAACTAACAGATCTCAACTATGCGTCCTCTCAGTAGCTCGATGGCTGGGTCTAGCGGTGGAAGAACAAAAGTGGTTTGAAATATATATTTTTTTGTTTGATTGGGTTTTTTACATATTCGATCCAATTCTTTTTCCTGTTTTTATATAGTCGTCAGATTGGATAGACTACTGGTTTCTGGTTTAGCTTATTCGACCAGCCAGTCTGGTGCGGTTTTTAATCCATGTTTTTTGTAGCTTTGCCAGCCAGGTTGAGAGTGAACATTGAGGATATGAGATTTTTCTTTTAATAGGCCAGAAGAAACCAGTTTGCAGTGGTTGTGGTTGAAACTTATATAGTATTTAGTTCCAACTGTCTGAAACATCATTAATCAGGTTATACCTTCTATCTAAGACACTTGGATGTCTGAAAGTCAATGACTATGCAGTTAGAGTTAACACATAAGCCTGCTGGTTGAGTGTTGAATGCTTAAAGGTACAGATTTGTACTTAGTTTGACTAAATTTGGGAACAAGGAGGAATCTAAGGGCTCTGAGTTTCTTTTAGTTACGTTCAACAAGTTAGTCAATTTTCTCTTTTTCTTTTTTTTTTTTTTCCCATAATTTTCCGCATGCTAGTTGGGGTCATGTTGGAATTAGCAGTACTTGAAGGTAATTTTTTGATGAAGTATTAATGTTAATTGGTGTATGCATGATCCATGACTCCTTTTTCGGCCCTTCTTCCATATTGTTTAAATATCAATGTATGAACTTGTGAGTATTTTTTTTGACATGAATTTTGATTTCAAATCACATTTAGAAGGAAAATTTTATTTTCAACTGATGAGTGCTGAGTTGTCAACTATCTTTTATGAGTAAGTCAATATTGTTCCCTTCTTTTTCTTTTTGCTGCATTTGGTAATTTGATACTGAGTATCTTCAGCTTTTCCATGATGTTATATGAGAAATATATCTTCTTCAATGGATAGAGATATATGTAGTAAACATCTTTAACTTTTTGTATATCCACGTCTTTCTAAGAATTTTATTCTTCTACGGTGTTCCAAAATCGGTTTCTCTCGTGTGTTTGTTTCAAAATCCCACTTCTCTTGTGTTTTCTCCTAATTCTGTCAGTAGGATGTGTCTCTGAATGAATTTTCAGCGAGTGTATGAAGAGTATCTTAGATCATAAAGGAATAATCCAGATCAATTCCCTGTAGTAGATCCCTCTCGTTGCATCTCGTTTAGTGTAAGTGCGTTTAAAAGAAATTCGATTGCTTCATGATTACAGTGTTACCACTGTCTTTTATAATTTTTTTTCCCTTTCTAAAATTAATTTAAGCTTTAAATTCAAAATATTGTACCCAATTTGACAATTCCTATTTGCTGCTACTAAAGGGGCACTCTCAATCTTGTGTGATTTCTTGTCATAGCTGCATTTGAATTCTGTCACCCCTTCCCGCCTTCTTTTGTGTGTCTATGATTTGTTTTGTTTTGTTTTTTTTTTTCAAAAATCTCAATACGCATCCAAAAGTTATTGTTTCGAATGTATTAACTGTTCACTGTAGTCATGATGTTTCAATTGCTGAAATAGTATTTAACTTCGGTCTGTGCTGTGAGGGAATGCTGACTTTATCTATATACTGGTGATGAATCCTGGTTTTGTTAGTATCAGAGATTGAGTGACTGTATGAAGCTCTCTCTCTCTCTCTCTCTCTCTCTCTAACATGCAAATAAACATCTTTATATATATTTCTTTATTCTACGGATAATGCTGAATGCATTAAGAAGCTCTTTTTTAACAAAATTCTATTCCTTTAAGCCTTCCCTATTTTAATACAGTACTTATATCAGCTTTCTTAAGTTAGCATGTTATCGGAAACTTAGTTGTCTTAGACTTAGAACTTGGTATTTTATAATTCTTATAGCATATAACTTTTTATGGTAGAGGCTTGTGAAAACTAATATCTATCCTAGTTATCTGGACGTAGTGCTTTCGTTTTGCTGACTGGTTGTATTGGTGGATGATGGTGGTTTAACCATGTCTGCCGTTTACAAGTTGCATTCTTTTCCTTCTTTTTTTTTAAAAAAAAGAATTATTTTTGTCTTGTGTTTGTGGTCTATTGTTGTTTTCTTTCCTTTTTTTAAAAAAAATCTTTTGGCTAGTCCCATTGGTCAAGCAATAAATACTTATAAGATTCCCTCTAGTTTCCTTTTTCATAACTTTTCGAGACATAATGCAAAGGGAATTATCCAAGAACTATTTTCAGTGATAACCTTTAAGTAATCCTCAGGGTGTATTTTGTAACTCGGTAGCTGTGCTTATTATCTGTATTAATTGTAACTCGGTGCAGTTTGTTGAAAAAAAAAATTATTTTTGCAACTTGGTGTCTAATGGATCTTTTAGTATAACTTTTAAGGGTTACTGACGATTTGTTCAATTGTTTCCTGGTTATGTACATGTTCTTTTGCATTTGATTCATGAATTCGATGTTTTTCTAACATCGTTCTAGATTTTCAGGAGAAGCGGAAAGAAAAGACGCATAACAAAGAGAAGAAGGACAAAGAGAAGAGAGAAAATAAAGAGAAAAAGGAGAAAGATCGAAGTGATGGAAAGCATAAGGATAAGAAAGACAAAAAGGAAAAACACAAAGACAAAAAGAAGGAAAAGGATAGAGATAAAGAAAAGGATAGAAGTAATAAATCGGAAGATAAGAAATTTCTGGGTCATCCCGATGGTCAAAATGGGGAGAAAACCTCAGATGACAAGAAACTTCCAGGAAAACCGGCAGGTCGCAGTGGGGAGAAGATTTTTCAGAAAGAGAAGAATAGGGATAAAGATCGAAGCAGTTTATCTGGGGAAAAGAAACTTGATTGGCAATTTCCAGGTTATAACGGGGAGAAGATTAGCCGGAATAGCCATCTGGTTGAAGATTTTGGGGATCCTAAATTTGTACAGGAGTTGGGGAGGAGGGTCAGAGATGAAGGTGCTGGAACTGGAAACCGATTGGTGGAAAAGTTTATGGGTATGGACCAGAAAAGCGATGAGGGAATGGTCAGATTGGTGGCTAAGACTGCCAACACATTCGCTGAAGAGAAGGGAAAGAGCAAGAGAAGCGATGATAGGAAGTCGGATGTGGAAGGAATCTGGGAAGAGACAAGATCCTGTGGAAATGCTATCGTTCAGAACCTTGCCGGACCCGGAGCAGTTGAAGCTAGAGTTGAGGGGATCCCCAGACAAGTGGAGACTAATAATAATGAGAAGCGGGGTGAAGGGAAAGAAAAAACAAAGGAAAAAGAAAGTGATGATAAAATCTGGGATAAGCGCAAGGATAAAGACGGGGAGAAAAAAAGTCATGGGAAAGATAAGGATAGGGACAAAGAAAAGAAGAAGAAGGAAGAGAAGGCAAAGGCTAAAGGTGAACATAGGAATTTGGAGCAGGATAACTTAAAAGGAAGCAACAAAGATGACCCTGTGAGTACTATTAATCTGAAAGCATCACATCCTTCCAAGGAGGGCAACAAGGGTGCTGTTGTTGAAGAAAATCACTGCAAGCGGAAGGACTTGGAAAATGGATCTCTTCATGGTGAGTTTTATACCATGATTGTATGTATCAACCCCGCTGATCACTTGAAACTTTTTTGTTTAGGTGGCAGATCACTCGACACTTTGATGCCTGTTTATCTGTTAGAAAGCCTTCAGCAAACTTGTGCATAAAATCGAGCAATTGCTGCTTTCATGGCAATAACATTTCCATTTCTTTTAGCAGGGATTGAAAGTTCTAAAGCTCTATAGCCATCTTGGTAACAAGTTCTGCTTTCTATTTTGTTTTTCTTTCTTACAGTTAATGACGTTAAACCCAATAAGTTGCCAAGAACTTCGCTGCTATTGACGGACAACGGAAGGACATTGGAATCTGGCCAAGCTCCAATCCCGCTTAGTTCTGATCGCCAGGGGGTTGGAACCAGTCATAAAGTGGATAATAAAGAACACAAGTTAAATGCTACTAGTGAAGCTCAGCCGTTATCCGTCTCCCAGACAAAGCATTTATCAGTGAGTGCACGAGCTAATCAAATTGATGAAGCGTCTACGAAACCACCCCATCCCGATTCCAAGTTTTTGAACCAGGTACTTACAGTGCCCAAAATGGAAGAATGGTCTGATTTTGATGACCAGTCATGGCTATTTTACCATAATGAATCTCAATTGAAGAAACCCAAGGTGGATTTTACTGAGATTGATGAGGCAACACCACAAGTGTGGGCAGAAGCTCTGCAGATAGAGTCAGCTGACGTTTGTGCTCTCCCATATGTTATTCCATACTAATTTTTGTCTTCTACTAGTGGGGCACATGGTTAACCCTCCACTGCAGCAGGGTTTTGCCCTTTGGGCGGATTGTTTGATTTCTGTTCGGCGTTCCTTTCTTCGGTATTGCAGTGAATGCTTTTGCATGACTAACCACCAAACTTTTGTCGAAAGGAACAAACCCATCACATCAACAATCACATACTCGATCATGCCATTCAGGTGCTGCCGGAAGTAGAGGGAGACTACTAATTTGTTCACACAAAGGCAACCCGAGATGGCACCTTTAAAAACGGAGAGGTATAAGCTTCTGCAATTCTTATTTTTAATTGTTTTAAAAGCTGAGAAGCTGTTGTTTCTAATTGAGAAATGTAAGAGAAAACTAGCTGTGGTCTTTGAAACTCCACTGCAATTTTGATTTTTGTAACATAGAACCCTTATTTACAGGAAAATGTAAGATAGAAAAGAAATGAAAGTAGTGGCATTCAATTTATTCACCACCTCTCCTTTAACTGTTGTTTATATTTACCATTTGGCTTTTTATGTAATGTGGCTTGAGTCTTATGTTCCTTGGTCCTGTCTATGGTCCCTTGTTACTACCTTTGTGGTTTGAATTTAAGTGTAAGTATCAAATATAAGTATATATTTAATATTGATATTTTTAATTTTTTTCGAAAATTTTTAATGCGTACGGAGGATTCTTGAAGTTCATATCTTCATATCCTTAGTGGGATATATGTGGATGTTTCAAAAAATAAAAAAATAAAAAGCGGAAACGATAAAGATTACTAAAGTTAATAGGTAAAAGGTTTTGTCATGGTCTTGGAATTAATGACACAGAAAAACTGATATATAACATAAAAAATAATAGAAAAAATAAAATATGACATAAAAAATAATAAGAATATGATATTACATAATATCTCAAAATTTATATAATATAAATTATCAATGAATTAAAATTTATTATAAATAGAAGATGCTTTTTAAATGTGATTATAATATAATAAAATATAAGAATTTAAAACATAAACGAACATCATTTATAAATATAATCCAAAAACAGAGATTAAGGAAGAATTATTGTTGGATACCCTAATTATTTTTGAATCAAGAAAAAAAATGCTTTTTTACACATATTAAAGAAAAATATATCACATTAGGTTTTGGATTTGCAAGCTTTATCAAGAATTTATACCCATCTATGCCTCTACACCTGCCATATTAAGACTATCCCTAGAGCTTTAGATAAGGGTTTTTAATTTCAAAGCTAAAAGAAAATTACAAAATAATTCCTTAATAAAGATATTTATAATTTAAGATAATTTTAAAAAAATCTGAAAAAGGAATTTTCTTTAATTTTTTTACCAGAAATTAGAAAGAATTACAAACTTAAATAATAAACCAAAAATATTTATTATTTACCATCATTATAATAATAATGATTATTAGTATGGAAGGAGAATGAAAATTTTTTTGAAAGAATTTCAAAATGAATCAATTAACTAAAAATATTTATTAAATTGTTATTACAATAAATATTTATTAATAAAAAGTGGAAATATATTTACATAAAAAAGATTTTGCAATTATTTTTATACCCTTTGAGAAGAGAAAAATAAATAACAGAAAAAGTAATTAATCCGATTCGGATCCTACAATTGAGGAAAGTGAAATCTGATTGATAAATAAACGAAATAATTTTTAATTTTTTTAATGAACTTGTTACTTGATTTAAATGAATTTAAATTTTATAATTTATTATTTAAAATTGATTTGAATAATAAAATTATTTTATTCCCAAGGACTAGAAGTTTAAAATACTTATTTTTTTATATTAAAATAAAATTATTTTAATATATAAATATATTAGATAATTCTTATTTAATATCATTAATATATAAATATATTAAATAATGTCACGAGTAGTCCAGCTGATTTTAATTTAATTTATTGTATAAACCCTATCATTTTATTGAAATCCCAACCTCTAATTTTAACCCAACAACTTTTTCAGTGGATGAGAAAAGGCATATATATATATATAAAGAGAATAAAAAGAAAGAAGTTTTAATTTAAAATTTAAAACATTTCTATTTTTTTTTCTTGATCGTGTTGGCCTTAGAACTTGGGGAAATTACCCAGAAGTGTCGAGTGTGGATCAAATGACCAGTGTATCGTTTAAGATATATTTTTTTTAAAGTAATAAATGAATTTTAATGCTGCTTTAAATTCCTCAATTATTTTTTAATAACTTCTTGAATGATAACATTAATTTTTGAACCAGACGTACTAATCAAACCTTAAACAAAAAATTTTAATAATCAATCCAATATATGAATATATATATATATATAATCGTAATTAAACGTACAAATTTTAGATAAATTCTCGTGTGCGTTAATCACTCGTGGCAATTACTGAAAAAAATCTTACCTTTTTTCATATATATATATATTTATTTATTTATTTATATGAAAATCACATTACTTCACAACACATCCCACATCCAAAATCGCATAACTAAAAATTAGAATTAATCAATGTACTTGCAAATGAGGCATATTGTACATATTACTATGATTCTTATTAGCAAACTTGATAATTTATATATTTATATCATATTCATATATTTTTATAAATTATAATCATATTTAAAATATTACATATATATAAAACTTAACAAGTTACTAATTTATATTATATATATAATTTAATATTTTTATGTATTTGTTTCATGTTTCTATAATTTTTTTACGTTGTATAATGTGTACCCAAAATTGCCAAGTGGCCTACAAATTCTAATAATTAAATGTACACGTGTATGATCACCTTTGCATTAATCACTTAGGGTACTTATTTAAGGAAATTTCTTTTTTTTTTTCATTTTTTTATATATCAAAGAGAAGTCTTATATTTCATTAAAAATGATCCAATATTTAATGGAGTGAAAGGTTTCAGACAAATGAAGCTCTTAGAGTAAAGGTTTAGGTGGATTGGAGCAAATTTGAAGTGCCCCAAACATTGGGATTATTAATTATCAATAATGTACCATTTACAACTCATTGATATGTACATATTATTAGAACAAAATTTACATCCATTAAACCCCAAAAATTGAACTGTGCATATGTTAAGATTTAAAATTTTTTATTATGAAAATTTTAAAATATATATATAATTAACCATCAATTTCGATAATTTATTACTATTGCCATCCTAGAATGGGTCCATATATATATATTCCAAAATATCAGATTGGAGGTAAATTCTTTGGAGACCTTTTCTTTTTTTAAACATAATCCTCCTTTTGCTATGCTTAATAGTTAAAATAGAAATAAAAGTAAATAAATAAATAGGGTAAGAGGCAAGGACTGGAATAGGATTTCTCTCCATTACAATTTCAAATTCAATAAATAGATCCCATTAATAAGTGAAAAGTAATGGATTGAATACTAATCGCGGGCTGAGAGTGACTGATTTCACTAAAAACCCGACCCCGGTGGCAGACAATAATTAACAACTACAGCTCGATGTTAGACCAATCTGTCCTGGCAGACAGCATCTTAAAGATAAAAGCTCGACCAGTTAAGATGGGCAAAAGTGTGAGAAAAACGTATGGGGGAAGCTGAGCGAGCAAGAGAGACGGGGCCCGGGATTGGTATAGGAGGGGTTAGGGGATTATTTAATAAGTTTTTTGTCAAATGCAAGAAGATTTTGATATCCTCTTCAAACCACTTAACATTTCCAGGAAGTTTCAAAAGACACCGTGGCTGAGCTCTTACATATCACCATATCCATGCACCCTCAGTCCTAAGAAAAAAGAAACAGGAAAGGAGGAAAAAAAAAAAAAAGAGGGGGCAGAAAAAAACCTGAAAAAGGGGAGAAAAAAGAGAAGATGGAAGACCAAAAAAACAGTGAGTTCTACAGGCCAACGTCACAGTTCTCGTCAAGTGCAAAAGCATATGCAATCAACAACTAGAACAAAGGCATTTAGAATGTTTAATTTAAAATACGATCAATTGCCTACCATTTCCAAATGATTAAAAACAGCTGCAATATAGCCCCAATGGAAAAGACCAAATAATATCTCAGTTCCCAAATAGGAAACCTGAAAGGGGTTAGCTGAAGTTTTCTAGGACTGAACCATGGACAAAGAAGAATATGAAGGACTCAAATTGCTTTTGTCGATCAACAGAATTATCGGTGATCGACTAAAATCAAGTTATCACAGCTAAAAATTAATATCTAGGACACCAAAATGCAAGAAAATTTAACTGAATAATTAGTACAATAAAACAGAACTCAGCCAAGCAGTGGCATCGAAGATTACCTGTGAAAAAAATAATGAATTAAGTGATCAACCAATCTGCTATGAGGCTCAAATAGAGACGTTATTCATCCCAGCGGTATCCAGTTACACAGGACCTTAAAGTAGCTTTGGCCAAGAACTTTCCTTGGGAAGGAAGGAAAAACAGAAAAAAAAAAAAAAAGGAAGAAATAAAAAAAAAAGGGGCAAGTGAACAAGATGGCACGAGAGTGAAGAACCAAGTTTATAATACATTTGAAAAAAAAAAGAAAAGAAAAGGAAAAAGGATTGCAGACAGCAGCAGAGAAATGCATTCACCCATACTTTTATCAATCAACACTAAAGAAATTTAAAAAACGTCAATAGAAATTTTATAGCATAAACTCTCTGCCACAAAGCGACTGCATACCTTCATATAGATCAATAAAAAATCAACCCTCCAAACTGATCACTAACAGCTTCACCAGGAACAACATGTATACAACCTGCATGAGTTGGGATACAACAGGCCGCCCAGACCATCAAAGGCAAATAAAAATGGAACCTATGATCAAGCACATCAATCAAAGGGCAAGAGTTGTACAACATCAAGACTGCTAGGAAACAGGTGACTGAAAGAAAATGAAGACCAGTAACAGAAAAAGGCAGATCACAGAAAATCTCAGTAAGGGTGCATTTGAAACAGGCTTACAGTAAGTTCTAACTTGATCATTTTTATGGCTTCAGGTAGATGCACACTTGCTAGCACATACATTTATAAATAATCAAATGCAGAGGCAGAGTGAATGAATCTCAAAGTGGATGAAAACTTTCAAATAAACACTAAATAAGTTCACAGTTCAGCAATAGAGATAATGGTCCAACATACATCAAGCAGTAAAAGAAGTTCGCTACAAACATTGCACAGTTGATTGCAGAAGAAAGTAGAACACTGCTTGGAATTCTTTATCCATTGTAAATGTCAGCTCAGAGACTTCAATTCCAACCTGTTCCACATGCCTGCAAAGGATAAAAGACACAAAGGACAATGCATTTATGATGAACCAACAAATAGCTAAATACCCCAAGCACCAAAAGAAACACTAAGCAATCTCTTAAATGAACTGCCGTTCATATAGGAGCTGAAAGCTCATTAAACTCTAAATAAGTTGTTCATATCTGAACTAGCTTGAGCTCAAATAGGCCTATATTGAAAACTCAGAAATCAGATAGCTTGGAACAGCTTTGACGCAGATATCCCCCAAGTTCCAGTTCCACATAAAGCCCACAGCTCATTTCTGCTGAGCAGAAACGGAATGATCTTCTGATCCTGAAAAGAAGTTACTATTAGTCATCAACCATTCAACTCTATTAGTGTTAATTATTTTTGGTGAATAGTGACATTACCATTACTGTCGAGCCACTGCTTAGTACTTGATCTTTCAACTTCATCAGCATCCAATCTACTATATGGTGATACACCTTCATCACTGTCAAAGTTCAGTAAATATTTGCTCTTCAATTTCTGATCATCATTCACTGAAACTTTAGAGTCATAAGCCTCCTCTTTTGAAGCCAACATTCCATCATCCCCTGCATTTTTAATATCATTTACAATGGAAATAAGCAGCCCATTACCATCTCCAGTCTTTCCTACTTTCTATGCTAAAATGTGGTAAACTTTTATTTATACCATCCAAATAATACCTACCTTCAGCTGACTTTGACCTAGAGGGCCTTCTGGGTCTTGAATCATTGTCTTCAGAACTTCTTGGAGATGATCTTCTTCCTCTAGAAGGCTTACGTTCGGCAGATAATAAATGCTTTTCATCACGATGTTTTGATTTTTCATCCGTTTTATCAATGGAACGATGTTTGCCTTCGGTAGACTTTGACCTAGAGCGCCTTCGGTGTTTTGATTTATTTTCATCTGAATTTCTGGGGGACAGCCTGCTTCCTCTGTGATGCATGCCATCCACAGATCTAGACCTTGACCGCCTTCTTTCCCGATGCTTAGACTTCTTATCTCTGCTTCTATCACTCCTCTCTTTGGTGCGGTGCCTACCGTCAGTAGATCGAGACCGGGACCGCCTTCTATCACTATGTCTCAATTCATCTTTTCTCATTTCATCAATTTTACTGTTGGAGCGAACCTTCCATTCTGGAGAAACTGACCTGAACTGCCTTCCGCGTTTTGATTTGTTTTCATCTGAAGACCTGCTTCTTCTTCGATTCTTACCTTCTGAAGATAACGACCTGGATCTTCTTCTGCTCCGTTGCTTTGATTTTTCACCCCTTTTGTTATCAGAATCAACAGATATTGACCTAGAATGCTTTCTGTATTTTGATTTTCTTTCATCATCATTCTTCGGGGATGACCTACTTCTATAATGCCTTGGCGATCTTGCACCAGGACGGGATGATTTCCTCACCTTCGGTGAACTTTCTCGGCAGCGTTGGGGGGAGTCTGAATCTACAGAAGGTGATTGTCTTGTTCGAGGACTCCTACTCCTATTTCTCCTCGAAATAGAAGAACGATGATCATGTGATCTGTCTAGATCTCTTCTCCTACTCCTATCAATGTCATCCCTATCTCTATATGACCGGCGTTCACTATCATACCTTGAACGATGATGAGATCGCACAGGTGATTTGGACCTACGTTCTCGTTGGAAACGAGGTGGAGGTGAATAAGCGCGAGACCTCCTTCTTCGCCTATAACTGATTGGTGATCTAGACTTTGATCTTGAGCTTCTCCGAGAACTAGGGGGTGATTTTGATTTGGATCTTGACCTTGCACAGGAAGTGGATGGTGACCTGTAAATAGGAGTTACGAATTAGCAGAAATCTGATTTATTTTTAAGCAAATTTGAAGTCTTAACATAACATGAAGACAAACAAGGGAAAACTGTGATCTCATTTGGTTCTTAACAAGTTAAAATATCATCTAGAAAGACATAATCAAGATTTGACAACATGAGAGAATCATTACAAATAGATATTATACTGTTCTGCTAATAATAATATAGCACGTCACAAACATTATTTATCGAAAAAAAAAAATGCTCCAGTCTATCATATCACAATAAACCTAAGGATGAAACATAAGTGTTCTGCATATAGTATCAAATAGTGAAACTCTACTTCCACTCAACATGTAGCTTAATTATAGCCACTTTTTGGTAAAAGTAATGGGAACACAAGTAAATCTATTCTTTAACGATATGAAAGCAGAATTCAATTAAAGGAAAGCCTCAAGAAACAAACAGTACATGAATCCAAGGAAGTAAATTTGTCCTGACGAGGAGACATACCTAGATTTACTCGTAGTCTCCTTCTCTTCAGTGACAAGCCCATCAGCTTTTAGCTTCTTACTTATTTCAGCAGCTCTTGCTGCGGCTAACTCTGTTGCAGACTTCATGCTTGCAGCTCGATTAGCTGCCTGCTGTGCGGTCAAGGTTTGTTGCATAACCAAAGCCTGTTGGAATTGCATTTGCTGCATGGCAACAGCTTGCTGCATCATCATAGGCAGGGAAGATGAAGTCAATGATGAAATAGCTGGTTTCTGAGGAAGCACTTTGGCCATCTCCACATTTAATGGCCGACCACCAATATCCATATTGTTCAATGCCAAAGCAGCAGTTGCTTCCTCAGGTTTTGAATATTCTATGTAAGCAAAATGCTTTGAATCAGTGATTGTACACTCAACAACTGTACCAAAGAAGCTAAAAAGCTGCTTCAATTGTTCTGCTGTGAGAAGTGGGCTAAGATTGCTAACTTGTAGGGTTTTTTTCAATGCATCAGCCTTTGCAGCTCTGTCATGAGAATCTAACATGAAGCAGAGAACTGTTAATTAACCCCTTGACTAAAAAGGAAATAACAACAAAATAAATAGGATTTAGAAGATAAATGAAAGAAAAAAGGACAGTTGAAAACAAGATAGTGTAAAAAGTACCAGATGACTCTTTGGTTGACTGAGCTTGTGCTTGCACCTGAGCAGCATGAGCTTGAAGGGCCTGAGCAGCAACAATAGCCTGAGCTGCAGCCATTGCAGCTGCAGAAGGTGCCATAGGTACCTGACTGAGAGTCCCCATGCTGGTTGTTGCAGCCAAAGCAGTCATCAGCAAATTGTGAGGGGGGTGGTTTAATTTGCAATCAGTTTTAGCACAACGGCCATTGAGGTATTCCCGACATACTTCCCCAAGAGTTGCCCCCATTCCGGGCAAAATAGCACCCCCTGAAGCACCAGAAACAATGCCTGGTATCATTCCCAATAAGCCAGGGAAAGCTCCAGAAACAGATCCGGTGTAGTTTGGCATGTTGGGCATGGTTTGGTTTACTAGATTTGGGTACGTGGATGCAGGAGCCACCCCTAGTACTCCTCCAGTAGAAGTACCTGCATGACAACAAATTCAACGTCTACACCATGAGCACTACAGACTGCAACCAAGAAACCATGCCCAAAAGTGAAGCTGATCATACCAACAAGAAGAAAGAACAGAAATTCAATATCAATTTAGATGGCAGTGAAGCAAAGTAAGAAGGTGAATTACATTGGGAACTTTTCCAATCGCCAATCGTGAGCCTTCACATAAAGCAAGAACAATGATATATGATTTAAAGACTGCATTTCATATGAGAAGCACAAACTACTCCAAAGATTTGAATATTAAAAAAATTCACATATTATATATGACAATCAAATATTGTCAACAAACATACAAAGATTTGCATGACAAGTGGCAGCAAAATATGCAGTTAAAACTGAATAGACATAGCTTTAACAATGTTACCTGCACTGAAGAACACCGGGAAGGGGCTACCCATGATGGGTTTCCCATTGCACTCAATGTTCACCATATAGTTCCCTCTCTTGGGCACCACATAAGTGACAGAGTAAGTCCCATCTCCCATATCCTTCACAATGCCCTCCTGTTCTGACCCCCCAACACCCACACCTGGCGAAATCCTCACCTTAATCTGCGCACCCCCACTCTGTACCTTCCTCCCATCTGCATCCTTCGTTACCACCATAAACGTGGAGGCTGCACAGGCAGTGCCACCGGCTATTCCTGGCCCCGCTGCCATGCATTTGGCAGGATCCACAGGACCAATTGGCTTGTTCACCAAGTCACTGGTGTCCTCAGACTCACTATCGGACAAAGCTGCCACCACATCCTTGTTACGGTTCTTATCAACGTCTTTGAATGTGGCTTCGAAAGCTGCTTTAGCAGCGGCAGCTTTTTCAGCCTCGCTTTTTAGCTTGGCTTCCTCGGCTTGTTTCATCCATATGGGCTTTGAAGCAGTCGAGTTCCGATCCGCCATCAATTCTAAACACCTAAATTACTAAAAAAGAAAATTAGCTATGATGCAAATATCAAAAGCGAAAAAAACAAAAATACAAAATCAATTCCGGTTATTGAGGAAAAAAATTCATCAAATGCGAGCCAATAAACCTAGCTGAAATTTCGATTTTCTAATAAAAATGAAACCCTAAAAGGAAAACCTCACCAATTAGTAAAGCAAACCCTCAAATTCGGAGCTTAAAAAAAAAAAAGAAAAAAGAAAAGTAAGTCTGATATTATGTATTCGAGATTTTACTTCTCATATTTGAGTCTGTTTGACTTTCATAGGTTACCAGGAAAATGAAGGAAGAAAAGGACGCTACCTGTTAATTTTGTATCTGACGGCGAAGATAGGGCACAGAACTTGGGAGAACGAGGCACAGAATTAAATATTTTAAATAAACCAAAAAAAAAAAAAACGTTTCATTGAAAATTGCAAAACTATACTTTTGTACTATTTTTTTCTTATATAGTCCATAATTTCAGATTGCTTTTACCGATATATATATATATATATATAAATAATTTTAGATTGCAAAACTATATTTTTATACAATTTTTTTTTCTTGTAGTTCATAATTTTGGGTAACAAAACTACATAACACCAATATAAAAGAAAGGATTAAAATACGATATAAAATATATATGAATATTATACTTATAATCTATAATATAATATATATAAGCATAAACATCAAGAATCTTTTAATGGATAAAAATAATTATCATTATTTATTTTATTTTTAAATTATCATTATAAATATTTTATTATTAATAACATGTATCTAATTTATAAGAAATTTAATTTCATTAAAACACTTATATATTATAAGACTAATATTTTATTTTTAAAACTTTTATATAAATGTTTGTTTAAATTTAATCATTGCTTAATTTATATATAGAAAACTAACACTTCGTATTATAAAATAGATGTTTTAATTGTTATTTTTAGGAAATATTAAATATTGAGTAATACTTTGTTAACTGTT
This sequence comes from Adansonia gregorii, assembly GCA_038382025.1. Taxonomy (NCBI): domain Eukaryota; kingdom Viridiplantae; phylum Streptophyta; class Magnoliopsida; order Malvales; family Malvaceae; genus Adansonia; species Adansonia gregorii. The sequence continues at coordinate 11,076,327 of JBBYHO010000002.1, forward strand.
ATTTTTTGTTTTTAAACAAAGTTTCTTTATTCTTATTTTTTTAAATGGTTTTCGTTTTTCCTTTACTATCATAACTTTTTTTATCTCATTCTCGAGCACATTTTTTAATATCATAAATTCAATAGCTTTTTTAAAAAAATTTCTTCCGCAACTAAGGTTTTTGACTCTTTGGTAAGCTGTTCTGTTTTAATATGGTTTTGTATTTCCTTTTTTTTTTATTAGATCTGTTTTGATCCAGGCAAATTTTTGCATATCGTAAATTCAATAAATAAAAAAAATCATTATAGAGGTTTTTGAAACTAATTCATTCTTTAAATTATTATCAATTAATTTATTATTTACACAAAAAATATATCATTTAATAAATTAAAAATTCAACATGCAAATTTACATGCAATGCATATGGCATTAAAAACTAGTGAAAATAAATGCACAAACATATAACTTTTTTTTTCAAAATAGATTATTAACATTTTAAAATTGACATAAAAATAAATACGATATAAATATCTTAATTATTGAATTTGTTAATAGGTTTGGTTGAATATTAATAAAATATTAATGTATATTTTTACTTCCCTGAATAAGTTTTTCATTAAACATTTCCCAAAATAAGTTTTTTTTTTATTTAAAGAGGACAATTTCTCAATGGCACGAATGGAAATCATCACTTTATAATAATATATATCTATTAAAAGATTATCACGGGTTATGCATATTATGGCAAGGCTCGTGAATATAGCAGGGTTCTACAATATAGCTCTTTGAAAGAGCTCCTCATCTTCCTTCTTCTTTTTATAGTGAAGAAGAAAGAAAACTAGAAAAAAGAAAGAAGACTAGAAGTATTTGAAATTTTTAGTGTCAAAGGATTATACAAGTTTATTTTTAAAGTATGGTTTATTTTTATTTTCAAAAGTTTAAATTTGTTTTTAGGTATGATCATATAAGTTTAAATTTTTTTTAATGCATGATTTATTTTTATTTGTGAAAATTGTACGAGTTTAAATTTAAGGAATGATTTATTTTTATTTGTTGATTAGTTCGATTTTTTGGGATATTTTATTTTAATATCATAAAATTTAATTTGATTACACTAGTGTATTTTTTGTTGAAATATCACATAATTGTTACTTTAAATGAAAATATAAATTATTTAGGATATTAGGGAACAAAATTATTAAAATATTAATTTTTTTTTAATTCCTAACATAAGTTTTTTTTTACAAATTATTTGTCAAAATATTTTTTTTATTTAAGTGATCCTTAGTAAGAAATTGACACTTGAAGTGGCAATTTCTCAACATTGTAGTTGGGAAGCCGCCAAATCAATAAATGACTTCCTAGCAAATTTTTTTATTTTAAGATGTCCTCATTAGGAGGGTGAGAAATCGTTGTTTGATTTCTCACTTACTGCATCAAAAATATATAAAAAAAATGAAAAGTTGGCCATTCATAAGGTGATTTCTCATATTAGACTCCAAGATCGACAAATCAATTAGGAGTTTCATTTTTTGTACTAGAAAATGTTCTATGCTATAGGATTTAAGGTTTATTGGAATTTAAAGATGTGACTATAAGGTTTAGGGTCTATTGAAATTTAAAAGGTGTGACTAATGCATTGATAATCTAAAATATATGACAAATACATAGATTTTTTATTAAAATGTGAAAGATTAACTAATGCATGGATTCTTTTTTTGTAATAGATGTGATTAATGCATGAATTCTTAATTGGAATCAGATTCCTTTTGATATGAAAGAAGAAAAGTTGATGAACCAAATGATAGATTGTAAATGTTAAACGACAAGGATTAGACTAATGAATGGATTATCAATGTCAGACTACATGGATTAGACTAATGAATGGATTATTTTTTAGAATTAGATTTTTTTTGATAGAGAGAAAGAAAAGTTGATTGATTGTAGATGCAAAAATTTTGAATGGGAAGAAAATGTTTTTGACTCTCATGCTGCATTATAGATATGAATTCATTATTGTCATTTTTCATTCTTGCTCTTTGTTATTTTTTGATTTTAATGATGATACTTTTTCATT
>JBBYHO010000002.1:11085601-11096927 GCA_038382025.1 Adansonia gregorii
TTTTTTTATACATATATAAAAACATTTACCCTTTGAATCGAAACTTTCTTTTTAGCTTTTGATCGATGCCCATTTAACTCAGAAGAAAGTGTTTTTTTTAACTTTTCCCATCTTTTTGAGGTTTTTTTGATTTAATTGTTCTTAGATAAAATTGGGGTTTCTTTATTTTTTTTATATATAATTTTAATGGGTAGTTATTGTTTGGATACTTAAAGTTTTTGTTTGATGGTTTTTTTTGGTCTAGGGTTCATCAGGATCATCAAATTGGGGTGAATTTCCCAAATTGGAAACTGATTAGGGTTCTGATCAGAGTACAAATGGGCTCAAGTTCTCGTTTTGGAGTATCGGACTGAAGAGCTATTTGTCTGAAGCTTTACTTTTTAAACGGATTGCTTAAGAGAATAGTGAATGCAAGGCTTTTGGGCATGGAAGAAGATTGCTTTCATATATAATGGTGTTGGGATTGATAGGAAAAGCTTGAAGATTCTTCTGTTTTAGAGAAAAGGGTATTTGGGTTTTATTGATTTTATGTGCTTGGTCGCAATTGGGGGATGGTTTTGGTGTTAGGTTATTATTGGAAGGAGGGGGTAATGTTTCTTTGTTGTCCTGGCAGGCAACATAGAAGAAGGTCAGATTTTACCGGACCATTTTTGTTTCTTAGAAAACCGTTTGGTTTAACATAGTTTTCGAGCTTGAATTCTTGATCAAAAGAGCATTTCTTTAAGTTATCTTTCTGTTTGGGACATTGTTGGAAGTAGCATAGTGTAAGAAAGCAGTAGGTTTTCGTAAGTGATTGCTGACTTGCAGTGGTGATTTTCGCATTTGAAGTGATTTCTTTAGTTCTAGCTATTTGACTTGGGGTTTACGTCTGAGGTTACAGATATTAAAGGGCTTGGTGACCTTTTGAGCTGTTACTTATGGAGTAATATTGGAGGTGGAAATGTAAGGATATGGTGCATGGATAGGAGCATAGTTACTGGTTGTTCCATCTCCGGAACATTGCTTCTAGAAGATAATCCAAGTGTTTTGGCTTTTGAAGGCATTCGTGTCTCGTGTTCTGAAGTTCTGAGAAATGTCACGTTGCTTTCCTTTCCCACCACCAGGATATGAAAAGAAGGCTAGGACCGACGACGTGGACTTACTGAAAAAGGTTAATGCCATTTACTTATATTCTATAACTTTTTATGGCAAAATTAGCATCCAATAGGATTATGAGAACCGATTGTGTGATATTTGCATTGGATTTAAATTGGTTCTTTTCAGTTCCTTTTTTTATGCCGTATTAAATGCTTAAAGTTTCCACCGCCTTTTCTTAAAATGCATTTTGTTTATGCATAATATTATGTGATTGCTTTTGCTGAGGTTTCAAAAATGGCATGCCTTGCTGAACGAAGCTCGTTATTTAATTTCATGGATTAGGTTGATAGGCTGTATATTCTGAAGAGGCAAGATCTTAATTATGTAGGAATAAATAGTTGAACTGGAAGCTTATTTGAAATGTTAGAGTAGTATTTCTGGTGTCTAATTTATACACTCATCATTAGGCACTATTTTTGATATTTAGGACTGAAAGAGTGAATTAAGATTTTGGAGTTTATTTCATGCATCCCTGACTCTAGCCGGATGGTATTGCATCAAAAGGTGGTTTTAACAGTCTTGTATATGAATATTTTACATTTTTTGTGTTAGTCTACTGTCTAGTGATTCTTTTAGTTCGTAGAATAATGGATTGAGGACCTTGTATTTTTTGAAGGTGCCCTACACAAACTAGTGCCCACATCCTGTTCTACCCAGCTTCACTAATTCAGTTCATAGAATAATGAAACAGTGTTGTCAAGGGCATAAGGTGCACTCTAGCTGCTAGAGCCCTTATATTGCCTCAGGCACAAGGTGCAAAAAAAGCGCTTGCCGGAGTGAAGTAAGGCGCAAGACATATATATGTCTATATACAATAAGCTTAACATATATAATGATGATAATAAACTCTAAAGAGTGGTCTGATTTATCTACAAAACTTGCAATTTTTTTTTTGTTGGCCAATGTGCGTGATTTCCTTACGGTCTCATGTCTGTTGTTGAATACTCAATTTTTGAAAAGTAGAGAGTTTGATACTATCCCCTTTCTTATTGTTAAAGGTACATTTAATGAAAAAAAGTTCAAATTAAAGAGAACTTCAATTAGGTGGGCTCTTTTTTATTTTTTATGTCTATTGCATTACCAAAAAGCATGCTGAGGCTCACCAAGCATGCGTTTGATCAAATGCGCCTTGCTTGAAAGGGTATGAGGCACTTTGGTTGTCTAAGGTGAAAGGTGCAGGCATACCTATGCACATGGCTTGACAACTTTGATCCCGGTACTACTAAAGGTACATTAATGAAAAAGTTTAAAGATTAAAGAAATTGAAGAGAACTTCAATCAGCGGGCTTTTGTCCGCCTATGGCCTTACCAGAAAGTGCATCTAGGCACACCAAGCATGTGCCTGATGAAATGCGCCTTGCCTCAAAAGGGTTTGAGGTGCTTTTGTTGTCCAGTGCTATGGCGCAAGGCGTAGGCTCTCCTAGGCACATCCGTTGACAACACTGTAATGAAACATTAACTTAGGTTAAATCCAGACCTCTGCCTTTTTCTCCTTATTAAGGAAAGCTTCTATTAAATGTTGTTGGACTTGATCTAGGAATTAGATATGAAATTAGATTCATGTTTCTTCCTCGAGATTTAGTGGATTGGTTAATTTTTTTTTATTTTTCAATCATTCGTCTTTCTTCATTTGTTACTTTTTCGCTTCTGTTATAACAGAGGATGGTATTCTTGTTTCCAGCCTGTGATAAAATGATGGAGTTTTGTGTGCATTGGTTTCTCCTGTTGGTTTGGTTGAAAATTATTAATTAGTTAAGAATTGGTTGGTTGACTTTGGTGTCTGTTTTTACGATATCTTGAAGAATAAGTTGCTTTCCAAGTTTCGATGTTTTAGTGAAATAAGTCATGTAGACTTGTTTTTGAATTAAAGCTATGTTTGATTAGATAATGTTAAAGGGAAAGAAAGTAAAAGAAAGGAAAGGAAAAGAAAGGAAGGTTGAGGAAAGTAAAGGACATATATATCTCTTGTTTGGATAGTTTTCCTTTTCCTTCAGTTTACTCCAGATCGGTGTTTATAAAAATTGGACATTTTAAGGGAAAGCAAGGGATACTCTGCTTCCCTCACTTTCCCTGGGGTGAAAAAAAAAATTTATCGAAACAAGGGAAAGGAATCCCTTTTCCCTTGTTTTACTTTGCTTTTCCTTTCCTTACCTCAATCCAAACATAGGGTAAAATTTATTTTTGTGCATGGGAATCTTGGCTATGACGAAAGAATGAGGGTGCACTCAAGGAATTGGGAATTTTGTATAGTTCCGATCAAGTGATTTGAGGATATGAGATTGTATAAGTTTCTTTAAATGGATCAGAAAAAAAAATTGCTTTGCTTGTGATTGAAATTAGTTCCAACTGTTCTAAAACATGATTAATCTGGTTACGCTTTCTATCTAAGACACTGGGATGTCTGAAAGTTAATGACTATGCAGTTTTAACGGTTAACCCTCAAAGCTTTCTGGTTGGGTGTTGATGTGCTAGTTAAAGGTACGGATTTGTAGAACTTTGACTAAATCTGGAAGTGAAGAGCAAGGAGGAACCTAAGTGCTCTGTGCATCTCTAGGTTACAATCAGTCGCAATTTTTTTGTATCATTTTATGCATGCTAGTTGGGGTCATGCTGGCAATACTTGAAGGTGATTTTTTGATGAAGTGTTAAAGTTAATTGGTGTATGCATGGGCCATCCTTCTCCTTTTCCAATATTCTTCCAATATTTATACATGAACCTGCGATTATTGTTTTGAGATGAATTTTAAATTAGAACCACATTCACAAGGAAAATTTTATTCTCAATTTTCAATTGATGAATTTAGGGTTGTCAATTATCATCTATAAGTAACTCAATAGTTTTTTTTTTTTCCCCTTTCTCATTTGCTGTATTTGGTAATTTTGATATTGAGAATTCATATCTTTGGTTTTCCTGGGTTGCAATGTAAGAAATATACCCACATCCGTGGGCAAAGACATATACACTAAGTTCCATGATTTTTTTACGTATCCGCTTCTTTCTAAGAATTTTGTTCTTGTACGATGACCCAAGTTCAGCTCCTCTTTTACCTTTTTTTTTGGGTTTCAAATTCTTACTTTTTTTTTCTCCTAATTCTGTTGCTAGTATGTCTCTGGATGAATTTTTAGTAAGTGTACGCTCTAGGAATACCTTAGATCATAACGGAATAATCCAGATTTATTCCATGTAGTAAATCGCCTGTCTTTGCATATCTCTTTGTTAAGTGCAAATAAAAGAAGTTTGATGGCTTTGACATTGTGGTCTTACCACTGTCCTGTGTAATTTTTTTCACTGTCTAAAATTAATTTAAGCTTCAAATGCAAAACATTATACCAATTTGACAGTTCCTGTTTCTGCTACTAGAGGGGCACTTTCAATCTTGTGTGGTTTCTGGTCTTCTTTAACAGATTTTAATTCTCTTACCCCTTGCCACCTTTCGTGTTTCTATGTTTTTTGTTTTTGTGTTTTTTTTTTAAACTCAATATGCATTCAAAAGTTATTGTGGTGTATTAATAGCTAATTTTGTTCATTTTGTTTTGAATGGCTGAATGGTATTTAACTTGAGTGTTTGCTGTGAGGGAATGCTTACATGATCTATGTACTGATGCATCACGGCTCTGTTGATATGAGAGATTGAATGACTCTCTGTGTCTCTCTCTTGTTCTCTTAACATTCGAAGAAATGTCTTCGTATATTTTAAGTTGTTATTGTAGTCTCTCTCTGGTGCTGAGCTTCTCCATAGTTCTGATTACTGTGTTCTGATGCTAACCTGCTTGTTTGTATCTTCCTGTGCTTTGTTGAATTCTTCATGCCCGATTTGCTTTTCGTAGCTCATCTTGTTGACCTCATATCTTCCCCATAGTTCTGATTACTGTGTTCTGATGCTACCCTGCTTGTTTGTATCTTCCTGTGCTTTGTTGAATTCTTCATACCCGATTTGCTTTTGTTAGCTTATCTTGTTGACCTCATATATATATATATATATATATATTACCTTGAAGCAATTTTTTATAGTGTTTTCTCCATCGTGGATTTATGGGTGTTGATCTGGGAAGGTTGGTTTTTCCCCCTCCTTGGTCTTGCCAGTTTATCTTGGAGAGCTTATTTCTTCACCATGAAGCTTTTTTTATAGAGTTTTCTTAATTAGGTAGTGTTATATTGTTGAATTTTTTTTTTTTGCATCTTCCTGTTCCAGATCATTTATGTTTTGATTTCTAGTATTAATTCTTCTAACGATAATTTGGCACCTAAGTTTTAGATATTCATATCAGTTTGTGCTTAGAGTGATACATTTGAATTTATATTGATTTATTTAAAAGCATGTCCTGAAAAAAATTCCAATAATAAAAGAATCAGTTTTAAGTGTGAAGTTGGTTTGCTGTAGTCACTTTTAATTTGTTGGTTAGATAGTATGTTTATTTGGGAGGATCACAGTAACTTGTGGGGGATTTTATGTGGGATGAGAGGTTCGGAAATAGATTTCTATTTGTGGAAATCCATTTTTAGGCTGTCATTCAGTTGATTACCATAAGAGGAAAGCTCTTGAATTCTTCATCAAAGAGTAGCATGATGTTGATATGAAGAGAATAGTTTGGGCTTTGCCGAAGGAATGACTTAAACAACCATTGCCATGATGGATGACATATTCAGTGCGTGTGGTTTTTGTGAGAGTTACCAAGGATAGAATACGAGTTTCCATCATGATTTGTTGATTTTGGGATCATTGCCGCAACATTTTTCATCATCCATGAAGTGACATTGTATGTCACGTCATAAACTGAATATATGGTTTCAACTAGGTTTTGTTAAGGAAACATTTGTGCTGGCTAGCTGCTTGAGCTCGGTTTAAAAAAATTCGAATTCAACTCTGTCATTATCAAGTCGAGCTTGAGCAGCCTTATGTCTGGCTTGAGTAGCATGTGAGCCTAATCGAGGCTAAAGTTCTTTAAGCTCTCTAAGTCAATTTGAAAGGGACGAGAGTCTTTGTGCTCTTGGGAGGAAGAGTAGGAACATAGATGTGTTTAATTTTTATGACTTAAGACTAATCTCTTCTTTACAAATTATTTATTTAAATGTATTCTATAAAGTCCCAGTTTTGTCTTTTCCTGATTGAGCGTGATTTTAGAGGAAACTGAGTGCTTAATCAATGCAACAACCATTCTGGTCAGCGCATTAAAGATTCCCTTCCTAGTGTCTCTTACATAAAGACATTAATTTCTCTACAGAAAACAAAAACATGAAGCTGGAAAGTGCCTGGAGTACTGCATAGAGAATGAACTTTTTGGAGAAGTGATTATTTAAACAATGTTCATTGGGTATTGAAAGTTATTTGATCATTGGGTTATTCAGAAGCTCATGGGTTACTTCTTGAATGTCAACCATGAGTGTTTGTTACTTTTTATGTTCTCCTTTGGCATTAAATACACTGGTGAAAGCTCTCTATAATTGCAAGTAAATTTTCTATAAGGAGAATGAAGTTTTTTGGTGCTGGCTTTAATTTTTTTTTTCTCTCTCATGTTCTAAAGCACCACTGGTTAAGTTTTGATCCCATTCATAATTTTCTTTCTCTTATTGATCTAGCTTGGGTAAGGTGAGCTGGGGTTGAGAGAATGGAGTAGATAGACTAGACCTAGCGATTTATGTATTCGTGTCATGTTCGTGTGTTTTTTTTGTGTCATAATCATGTTTAAAGTATTTCACATTTATATAAATTTTGATATGTTAACAATTCGTATTATATAGATTTTAAGACATGTATTCATGCCGTGCCTGTTTTAATTACTTTATGAGTGTTATATTCGTGTAATCATGTCTAGAATCTCCAAGTCTAAGATAGACTATATTTCGTTATTCAATGGACAATGCTGAATGCATTAAGAAGCTCTTTTTTTCTTAAGAACTTCAGGAAATTCTATTCCGCTACGCCTTCCTTGTTCAAGTAAAATGCAATCTGTATATCTGCTTTGTTTGCATATATTTAATTTAAATGGTACTAGGTATTTGTTGCTTCAAGAATTTCTTGTTTAAATGATAAGATTGTGTGAATAGAATTTTTTCTAGTACTTAGCTACCCTCTTCTAATTTTTCTTCAAACTGTCTGGGGATGGTGTCTCCTTGTTATCGACCACTTTGTTAGTGTGATGTTTTTCCATGTCATTGAAATCCACTTTGCTTTGGTTGGGGAAGTGGACCTGCTGGTGTCCTGCTTATCATCTTTCTAACATTTGTTTGCTTATGATGCCGGGAAGGCTGTGATGTTAACTGCATTCCTATACCCTACTAGCCATTTTCAACAGCTTTTATACCTAATAATTAAGGTTGAGAAGTGCCCTGTCACCTTTGCAACCAAAATATAGAAGACATTTTTAGAACATTTGTAAAGGCCATACTATATGGATTTGGTTATCATTTTCTATACTCTCTTTATCTAGTACAAGTTGCTATGGTATTCCTGGTTCTTTTTGCATGGTTAAGCTCTTTGGCAAACATAATTGGGGATTTTGTACCTTAATTTGGTATGCAGCATGCTGTCTAAAAGTCTTTTTGTCTGAGATTTAAAGCTTAGTATTTTATGATTCTTATAGCATACAAGATTTTATGCTAGAGGTTTGTGGAAACTAAGATTCAATTCTAGCTATTCAGGCATAGTAATTTCTGTTTGCTGAGCGGTTGTATTGGTGAGGCTAGTTCAGCTTTGTCTGCCATTTTACTAGTTGCATTCTTTTTGTGTTTTATGACTATGTTACTCGGACTTGGGTGTGTTGGGCACGGGTATGTGTATGACACGGGTGCGTTTAATATTTTCCAAAATTTTCATGTGTTTGAGGGGTCCTTAGAAGATTATATCCGCATAACCATGTTTGGATATACATTGGACATATGTTTTTAAAGAAAAATGAAGAGTCGCAGCAACATAGTTTCATGATGTGTTATTGTTTTTTTTTCCATTTCGTTGAAAAAAAAAGAAAAAAAACCTTGCAGCTCGTCTCATTGGTTGGCTATAAATGTATCAAATTTCTTTTTAATTCCTTCTGTCATAACTTTTCAAGACAGAATACAAAGGGAATTAATAGAAATTTGTCTTTTGTGATATCTTTTGGAAAGTTTCTTGATGACAGAGGTATTTACTCAGTTTTATGCTTAATATCCGCGTTAATTGTAACTTGGTTTAGAATGGATCTTTTAGTATAACTCTATCTTGCTCCTACTCTTTATGTTTCTTGAAGTACCCCTGTCCGATGGATATTCGGACCTAGGTATGGGGATATGATGCTCCACGAACTCCCCAATTACCTAGAAATCTTGGAAAAAAATTGAACATATCCATGTCCGACTGGGTCCGAATAACATAGGTATAACTGTCAACTTTTGGGGGTTACCGAGGATATTTGTTTGATTGGTTTCTTGTTATGTAAATATTCTTTTGTATTTGATTTTTGAATCTATGTTTTTCTAACATCATTCCGAATTTTCAGGAGAAGCAAAAAGAGAAGAAGCATAAGAAGGAGAAGAAGGACAAGGAGAAGAGAGAAAACAAAGAAAAAAGGGAGAAAGATCAAAGTGATGGGAAGCATAAAGATAAGAAAGACAAAAAGGAAAAACAGAAAAACAACAAAAGCAAAAAGAAGGAAAAGGATAGAGATAAAGGGAAAGAGAAAGATAAAAGTAATAACTCGGGGGAGAAGAAATTTCCCTGTCTTCCCGATGGTCAACATGGGCAGAGAACCTTGGATGAGAAGAAACTTCCTGGAAACTCTGAAGGTCGCAGTGTGGAGAAGTTGACTCAGAAGGAGAAGGACAAGGATAAAGATCAAAGCAGTTTCTCAGGCAAGAAGAAACTTGCCGTGCAATTTTCAGGTTGTAATGGGGAGAAGGTTAGCCAGAATAGCCATCTGGCTGAAGATTTCAGGGATTCTAAATTTGTGCAGGGGAGGAGGGTCAGAGATGAAGGCACGGGAGCTGTAAATGGATTGATGGACAAGTGTATGGGTACCGACGGGAAAAGAGATGAGCAAATGGTCAGATTGGTGGCTAAGACTGCCAATGGGTTGGCCAAAGAGAAGGAAAAGCGCAAGAGAAGTGAAAGTAGGAGGTTGGATGCGCAAGGAGTTAAGGGGGAGACAAGTTATGGTGGAAATGCTATGGTCCAAAACCTTGGTGGTGGAGGGATCCCGAAACAAGTGGAGAATAATTCTGGGAGGTGCGGTGAAGGGAAAGAAAAAACCAAAGAAAAAGAAAGTGATGAAAAAATTTGGGATAAATGCAAGGATAAAGATAGGGAGAAAAAAAATCATGGGAAAGATAAGGAAAGGGACAAAGAGAAGGACGAGAAGGAGAAGTTGAAGGCAAAAGGTGAACGTAGGAATTTGGAGCAGGATAACTTAAAAGGAAGCAACAAAGATGACCCTGTAGGTACGATTAATCTGAAAACATCGCATGCTTCCAAGGAGGGCAACAAGGGTGCTGTTGCCGAGGAAAATCTTAGGAAGCGGAAGGACTTTGAAAAGAATGGATTTTTTCATGGTGAGTTTTATGCCATGATTGTATGTATCAATCCCGCTGATCACTTGAAACTTATTTTTTTAATTTAGGTAGGTGATTGCAAAAAGCTTGATTCCTCTCATCTGTTAGAAAACTTGCTGTAAACCGTTGCATAAAATCGTGCAGTCGCTTTAATGACAATGAAATATCCATTTTTCTTATCAGGGATTAAAAGTTCTAGAACTTTATAACCATCTCGGTAACGAGTTTTGCTTTCCTTTTTTTTCCCTTACAGTTGATGACGTTAAACCCAATAAGTTGCCAAGAACTTCTTCCTCTCATCCGTTGACGGACAATGGAAGGACATTGGAATCTGGCAAAGCTCCCATTCCGCTTACTTCAGATAGCCATTGGGCAGGATCCAGTTTTAAAGCGGATAATAAAGAATGCAAGGTGAATGTTATCATTAAAGATCAGCTGTTATCTATCTCCCCAACAAAGCATTTATCAGCTAGTGCACAAGCCAGTCAAACTGATAAAGTGTTGCTGAAACCACCCCATCCGGATGCAAAGTATTTAAGCCAGGTACTTTCAGTTCCGAAAATGGAAGAATGGTCTGATTTTGATGACCAAGCATGGCTATTTAATGGTGATGAATCTCAATTGAAGAAACCCAAGGTGGGGTTTTCCGAGATCAATGAGGCACCACAAGTGTGGGCGGAGGCTCTGCAGATAGAGTCAGCTGATGTTTATGCTCTCCCATATGTTGTCCCATACTGATTTTGTCTTGTATTGGCGGGCACATGGTTAACTTTCCCACACTGCAGCTGGATTTCGGGCAGATTGTTTGATTTCCGTTCAGCAGTGTTTTGTCATCAAACTCCGTTGTTGCAGTGAAAGTTTCCGCACGACTGAATGCCAAACTTTGTCGAAAGGAACTGATCTGTTGTGGGTACAATCACCTGCTGGAAATCGGATGGTGCGTATTTGCCTTCTGGGTACCAAACAACTAATTCATTCAAAACCTGATGTCATCAAGGAAAGGTAGATATCTAGAGCTTGTGCAATTCTTATTTTAATTGCTTGAAGCTAAGAGAAGCTATTTTTTTTCTTCTAATTGAGAAAGTGAGAGAAACTAGCTGTGGTCTTTGCAACTCCACTGCAATTTTGATTTGTAACGTAGAACTCTTTACTTGCAAGTAATATAAACAGAGGAAAAAGAAAAGTAGTTGCATTCATTTATTTACCTCTCTTGTAACTATTGTTTATAGTATTATTAGTTTAAAGAAGAAAGAAAACTACAGAAAATCGAAAATCGATTTGAATTGTTTGGTTTTATTGAATTCAGTAAGTATCACTCAAACGGAATATATATAATGTAGATAATATTTTTTAAGGTATGGATCATTGCCTTTCTATCAAGATGTATAAGCCTTACTTATCATTTGCATCAAAAACTATTATTAGAGTATTTGATTCTTAATGATGAAGATTTTATCTCCGTAAAATTCTTAATCTATCTATCATCCTAAAATGAAAATTGGGTGTAAATTAACATAATGGTGATCCATGTGCATCGAAGGACATAAAAGAAACTTGCATAATTTCTTATGGATAAATCTCTGATATTTTGTGGGAAAGATTGGCAGTTGCATTTTGGGCTTCATTTTTAGACAATGAATGTTGTTGGGTTCATGTTAGAGGTTTTAA
>JBBYHO010000002.1:11106354-11116824 GCA_038382025.1 Adansonia gregorii
GGATGGCTTTCAAAACTAAATAAATAATCTAACTCTTGAATTAGTTTAAATGTAATTTTATTCTTATATATTTTTTTATATAAATTAAGTTTTAATTTAAAATATAAATATTGATATTTAAATTTTAAATTTATTAAGTATTAAAATTAATACGAAAATTAATTGAATTAACTTTCAGTCCCAATTATACTTTTTCAAGAAAATGAAATATTTCAGAAATTATTTTAATATTGGTGTTTTTAATTAAATTAAAAGATATTATAAATAAAATTTCATTAGAGTCTTGCACCAAAAGTCTGACGAAGAAGGTCAAAACCTGATTCGGTATGACTGGAGGATCAAATTAAAAATAAAATAAAATAAGAACCACCTTATTTATGTAAGTAACCAATAATCCTTAGTTTAGGTAAGAGGAAAAAATCTACCGAAAAATTTGTCAACAATTTTGGCAAGCTGACTCCAACATGTCGCTGTTCATGGTTGGTAATTGATACATAGGATAGGGTATGAGATTGGGCAGGATCTACCGTATCGTGTCGTATGTTGAAAAGAACAAGCCAGGAAAAAATGAAAAAAAGCTTCATTCTGAAGTTGGTGTCGGTAAGTGACTGATGGCTAATAATTTAAAATGGCCATTGGCCATTCACCATTGGGTTGTTGAGTGGCAACTTTGTCATTTCAAACTACACCAACCCCTACCCGCTGTTCTCAAATACTCCCGGCTTCGAAGCCCATCCTTGCCCCCCTCTGTTCTCTCTCTTCACCCGTAGCCTATTCGTGAGTTTCTGTTCTTTTTCCGATTTCCTGGGATTTTTTTCTGCTTGTATGTTATAGTTTTGTTCCATGAATTTGGGACAATGTATTATAACAAACCTCGGATGTTAGATTTGGAATATATTCAGTCTATGTTTGGTGGCTTTTAGATTCTTCGCTATGTGTAACTAGTGATTTATGACCGTATATGATTTATTTTTTCGCTGATCTGATTTACTTTTAAAGGATTGATTTAAATTGTTAATTTCTATCTTCTTCTATGTTCTTATTCAAAGTGAAAATTTGGGTTTTTGCTCTGAATCATCAGTTTTTTCTTCCAGATTCGGGTTTGGGTTTGTTTGGTTGCCGCTGCTTGATGTTGCTTTCTTGGTTATTTCTTCGAACATCTAAGTTTCATATTCAATTCTTGAATTTCACTTGCAGCAGTTGGTGACACTGAGCGTCCCAGATCCAGTTAAAAGATGAAGGTGATAGAGAAGATCCGTTCTTTGGAAGAGGATCAAGGGAAAGTGGTGTTTTCCTTTGAGTTCTTCCCTCCAAAGACTGAGGATGGAGTTGACAACCTGTTCGAGAGGATGGATCGGATGGTTGCTCATAATCCATCATTTTGCGACATTACATGGGGTGCAGGTGGTTCCACTGCTGATCTCACCTTGGACATTGCTAACAAGATGCAGAACATCATCTGTGTCGAGACAATGATGCATCTCACTTGCACCAATATGCCTGTAGAGAAGATCGACCATGCACTTCAGACCATCAAGTCCAATGGCATTCAGAATGTTCTTGCCCTCCGTGGTGATCCTCCTCATGGCCAGGACAAGTTTGTCCAGGTCGAAGGCGGCTTTGCCTGTGCCCTTGATCTGGTAAAAGTGTTGTTCTTTCCTATGTTACCTGGATTGGGATTAAGTGTCTTGTATCTGACATGAGTATGCTTAATTTTCTTATATGTTTTTACATGTAATTGAAAAATCATAATCCTTTACTCATGTCAGAATATATGTTGGATAAACGTGTCGGACACGGGTGATACTTTAGGAAAAAGGAAGAGTCCTTGTAGCTTAGGTTCTTTCTCTTTTGTTTTTATTTCTTTTTCCTTCTTTTTTCCTTAATAAATATGTTACTAACTTTTCTTCCTAAATTTTAGGTGAAACATATTAGATCCAAATATGGTGACTACTTTGGCATAACAGTAGCTGGTTATCCTGGTGATTTTCATCTTTTTGTTTTTATTTATGTCTTTTATTTTGTTTGATTAATTGTCTGCTAAGAAGAGGCTTGTTCTGGTGGCTTTTGATTATTAATAGTTTGGTTTTTTTGCTCAGAGGCACATCCGGATGCCATAGGAAGTAATGGTGTAGCTACACCTGAAGCATATCAGAATGATCTTGCTTACTTAAAGAGAAAGGTTTTACTCTTAACTCATTAATAAATTGAAAATTTTGTTCTAATATTAATGTTTCTATTTCCATTTATATTTATTTGTTAGTTTTTGTGCTAAAACTTCTTTACTATGTAGGTTGATGCGGGAGCTGATCTGATTGTAACTCAACTTTTTTATGATACTGACATCTTTCTTAAATTTGTCAATGACTGTCGCCAAATTGGAATTACATGTCCTATTGTGCCGGGTATTATGCCCATTAATAACTACAAGGGTTTCTTGCGTATGACTGGCTTTTGCAAAACTAAGGTATGCAGTATAACCTGTTTCATTTTACGTAACAAACATTCCGGATCCTGTCATACATTCTTCCCTCTTTTCCTTTTAGTCTGAGAAAATTGTGCTCAGGTAGTTGAGCCTTTCAGCAGTTACCAATCTGGTAAATTTTATTGAGGTAAACCCATGCTTATAGAAGAATAATGCAAGCATTTCCTTGGTACATTTTTGCATAGAGGAAATGAATGCAGTGTCACTCTTCTCAAAGGCCAAAAGATCTAAGATTTTGGAGGCCCCTAATTCGGAAGGGTATCACATGTCATCACAATGCACTGTTTGGGCTACTTTTTCTTGACTACTGATTTAATTCATTCATTATAATTGCTTATAAGAATGGATATAAAAGCTATTTTGGTGGTTATTTCCGTTAAGTTTTTTCAAATGTAACATCTGCATCTAATGGCTCATTGTAGATACCAGATGAGATTACTGCTGCCTTAGAGCCTATCAAGGACAATGAAGAAGCCGTTAAATCCTATGGAATTCACCTTGGAACAGAAATGTGTCGCAAGATCTTGGCTCATGGGATTAAGACATTGCACCTTTATACATTAAACATGGAGAAATCTGCATTAGCTATACTAACGGTTGGTTCTTTTATCCTATATTTCATCATTATTTTGGCATGTAGAAGATGTTATCATTGAATATATTTTACTTCTTGAACTTTGAAATTTAAAAAGAGAACAAATGTGTAGTTCAAGATTTCTCTCTTCCTTAAATTGAACATTTACAGGTCAATGAAAAATCTTGTACTATATGATTTTGTTCTTCACTTATTTAAGAAAACCTTGGACTATCTTTTGGTTTCAGTGTCATAGTCTACTTTCAAATGATTAAGTGAATAACCTGTTCAAATAATGAAGGAAAGAAAAGACATGCAAGTACAGAATAAGATTGGGGTTTACTCACAAATATCATTTAAGTGACTTATTGTTGTTCAATCAATTTAAGAGAATCTGTCAGGAACTTTCTTTTCCTCAATTGAAAGTAAATGAGAAGGGAATTTTGGCAATAGTTTTAGGTCAGCTATGCTCATCTTTATTTTCAACTGTATAATTATTACCTCATTTGCCCCATACTAACATGAGGCTTATGTTGGCAGAATCTTGGATTGATTGAGGAGTCCAAAATTTACAGGGGTTTACCTTGGAGACGCCCTGCAAATGTTTTTCGTGTTAAGGAGGATGTTCGCCCAATATTTTGGTATTTGATAAATGTTGAACTTCACTGTTATTGGCTAGACGTCTTCAGTTTACTGTGTTATACTATAATGGTTAAACATTCCAGGATATCTGATGTTTCTAGCTAATGATGGCAGGGCTAACCGTCCAAAGAGTTACTTATCCAGGACTATCGGCTGGGACCAGTACCCACATGGGCGATGGGGTGATTCTCGAAATCCATCATATGGTGCACTAACCGACTATCAGGTATGCAAAATGATTGAACCGTTGCCTTCCTTTTTGTTTTGTATTAGTTATACCCAAAAATATCTTCGATTCATTCAATTTCTCTTGGCTTGCTCGAATAGAGTTGATGCTCCTATCCTTTTGTTGATAGAAAACAGCAAATTTTGAACATATAATGGTGGATTTATACAATGTAGATTATGTTATGGTTAAGTTAGTTTTCTGCTCATTGCATCCTCTTTGACTATTTCATTTGTTATGGTGCATAAATTTGACATGTTCATTTGATGGTGTATTGTATGACAATGAACTTTGCGTTAGTAGTTTCCTTTAAGCATAAATGGTAATAGTGGACTTTTACCTGTAGGCCGGATCCTATTATAGGTTGCTGGATATTTTTTGGGATCCTAATTTAGCATAAACTCAGTAGAAAAGTAGGATTTGGTTGTTTCTTCATTGATTTAGGGGGCTGTTTAATGGGCTGGTGATTGTTGAATGATGGCTTTCAGTTTATTTTCATAATGCTTGATCTTTGCAACACAGTAGATAATTAAATGAAGCAAAATCTTTAACACTCATTAACAAAATTCATATTTTAAGCTTATTAATCACTATATATTATATAGGACCTTTGTTTTATTTATATTATTATTATTTTTATGAAATTATCAACTTCATTTAGGTAAGCACTTCTTTTACGCTTTCTGCCTTGAGCCTTATAAGGATCCTGGTGACTTGAGCGTACGTTTCACCTTTGAAAAATACAAAATGGATTGTGTTGGTTGATATAGTTATGACTTGAAACTAACCGGGTTAACATGTTAACAAGTGCATTTGGGAATTTGGCCAACAGAAGAAAACTTGTTAACAAATTCATCGTGGGAATGTTTTATTTCTTGTTTGTGTGGACTTGGCATTGAGATCCTATTTACCGAACTCGAACCTCCATTTGAGTAGTAAATGCTAATTGGTTATATGAATTTGATAAATAGTTATATTTGATTTTTCTATTTATTTATTCTTGCAAATCGTGTGCATTTGTTTCCATGTAAAAACTAGGAAGTACCATTTTTATTTGTTTTGATGATATTGTTTTATGCTCAAACGGTGATATGTTGAGAACAATTGTTTGGTCAAGGAACTGTCCTCATTAGTCATTACTTCTAAATATCGAGAGTGTTACCTTTATATGAGCAAAGTAATTTAATATCTTAACAGTTCATGAGGCCCCGAGCACGGGACAAGAAACTTCAGCAAGAATGGGTCACCCCGTTGAAAAGCATCGATGATATTCAAGAGGTAGTAGAATTTGTAGCTTGTAATCTATTGAGTCTTTTCTCCTTTTTAAACTCAATCGAATATAATTATGATATCCTTCTTCTCGAACCGGTGTTTATCAGAAATTTAAAAGTTATTGTCTTGGTACGTTGAGAAGCAGTCCTTGGTCGGAATTGGATAGCCTTCAGCCTGAGACAAAGATCATACATGCACAACTGGGAAAGATCAATTTGAAGGGTTTCCTTACCATCAATAGCCAACCAGCTGTCAACGGGGACCGCTCCGATTCTCCATCTGTTGGTAAGTACAGGTGTCCGACTTATATTTCGACAAAACAATTCTTTTGCGCCTAAATACTGCTTGGTTTTTGTGTTATTATTTAACTGTACAGGATAAGGTTTTATTTAGATAAAAAGGGAACCGATTTATGTATTTATTCAGCATACAATTGGATGATAATACAAAGAAATAGGCTGCTATAAAAAATTAAGAGCTTTCGATTTTTAACTTATTTCGGAATGACTGCTTGCAGGTTGGGGTGGCCCTGGAGGGTATGTTTACCAGAAGGCTTATCTTGAGTTTTTCTGCTCAAAGGAAAAGCTAGATGCACTTGTTAGCAAGTGCAAGGCCTTGCCATCTATTACGTACTTTGCTGTGAACAAAACCGGGAATTTGTTATCGAACATTGGCTTGGCGGATGTTAATGCAGTGACTTGGGGAGTTTTCCCAGCCAAAGAAATAATCCAGCCGACGGTGGTGGATCCTGCCAGCTTCATGGTGTGGAAGGATGAAGCATTCGAAATCTGGTCACGAGGATGGGCTGCTTTGTACCCAGAGGGTGATCCGTCAAAAAAATTGCTTGAAGAGGTTAGCTAATGAACTTCTATCCCAATCTCAAACACTAGTTGATCACTTTGATGCTCACTTTTGCAGCTTCATTTTATATAGGATTAAGCAAAATAATCATAAAAATACAATAATAAACCGTTGTTTCAACTTTTCAAAATTTTTTGAAGTACCCATGCCGGACACTTGCGTCCGACATATTATGGATATAGAGATATGGCTCTCTAAATGTATGAAAAAACTTTAAAAAAATTGAACATACTTATATCCGATACAACCGAGTCCGAGTAACATAGCTAATAAATGGTTTCCTTTCCATTTTTGCAGGTTCAGAACAGCTACTATTTGGTGAGCTTGGTTGATAACGATTTCGTCGGTGGTGATATTTTTGCTGGTTTTGAAGATCTTTGAAGATGAGGTGCTGCTGCCTCAAGCCCTGAACTTCCAAGTCTCTGAAGCCTGGCTTTCTCTATTATGAAATTATTCTGTTTGAATTGTAACTTTATTTTTTATAGTAAATGATTTCATCCAAAAGTGGAAAATTTGTAATAATAATTCCTTGAAATTTTAAACTTTCCTTTCACCACGCAAATTAAAATATCTCAAGAAATTATTATTATTATTATTATTATTATTATTATTTCTTGGGATATATCAACATATTTGAAATTGTCAACGCTATCATGTAGACTTATTTGTACCTTTTTCTTCGGTTTCTTTTGAAAGGTTTTGTAGAGTTGTTAAATCTGCAGGCAATGTAGGTAAACATATATTTTCTGTGAATGATCAGTAGAATACGATGTTTTTATATTAAAATAATAAGTTGATGATAAAAAATAGCAAGAATTATAGCCTTAAAAGAATAGTGTAATTATGTCATATTCACAATTATAATTTATTTTTTTATTTTGAAAATAAAATTCCGCACGTGGTTGTCACAAAAATTAGTGTATATTATATATATATATATATATATGCCTACAAAATGTATTTAGGAATCCAATCCAACAGGAAGCTAACATGGTTGGTAAGTTACATTTTAATATAATAATATGTACATGGTTATGCCGGAGAAGAGTTCATAATAAATAATGCATGAACATATTTCATTGTAAAGCAAGATATTGCCACCCCTCAAATTGATTGTTTGGGGTTTCGGCCTCCTTGGACTATAAAATCTGCCGCACTGTCTGCCGATCCCCAAATTCACAATCCTTTAGTTGGTTTATGTATCAGGCACGACAGTTTCATTGGTTGCAGAGTTTGTTGTTCGCCACCCTCTCACCACTCGTGTTTTCTTTAAAATCGGTGGCAGAATGCCTGACAATATTCGCAATCCTGTTTTTGAAACATAATTTGCCTTCGTTGCAACTCTTTCCTACTTTATATTTGCAGGTTAATTTGTTGAACTCGAATTAATACAGTAAATTAATATTAAAATAAGAAAATATAGAGTAAATTAATAGGATTTTCATATCAAAGTGCAAGTTCATTGAGACTAGGCAATGGAAACCTCAGGATTGCAGCCACACCGGTCAACTGCGCCAACTGCTCTCCTGAAACATGCATAGAAGAGAAAACGACGGCTTTCCCTCCCGCTTTCTTCACCGATTTCACTAACTCCTTGTACTTCTGCGTCAATGCAATCTCTTTACTCCTTAGCAAATCATCCGTAAACAAAAGGGTCTCGATTGCCATCATCTCGTTAACTGTCTCCACACTCCTTGGCCTATAACATGCACCATCCGAATCGGTCAATAACAGTTCCGACAACTCCTTGTAAGCCTTGATTTCCATCGAGGCTTCCGTATTTTTAATCAACCCAATCACTTCGTTATCATGCAAAATCCCTTTCAAACGACTGTTGTTGGTTATATTTACCGCTATGATCTCTGACTTGTTGTCTTGTATCGATTTCATCTTCCATCTTTTGTGCTTCCTGGAACAAATAGCCCCAAAACTCTTATTTCGTGGAACCCGGGCTTCCTAACACCACACAACGAACGGTGTCGAAATCCACGTGCTTTACAAAAACCGGGAAAACCTTTTCATAAAACAACTTGTTTGAGGCCGTTTTATTGTTGGTTTTTGAAGCCTCATTGATGATCTTTGCACGAAGAGTTGTCTTGCTTCCAACCAAAAACACTTCAGCCGACCCTTATTGCAAGATTATTACCGCTAGGTCGGCTCTCGATGCTTTTTCAGAAACTTTGCGCAGAGTTTCGACGGCGTCCGAGTTCCACCATTACTTCCTACGCTCAAACTCCTTGTTCCTCTCAATTTCCAAGGTTTGATACGCCCGGACCATGAGTCCATTACTGCCCACCATGTTCCTACCCCGCACGCGCACCGTAGACGACTCTTTCTCATAACCCACGTCCGCGATCTTGATTTCCAGTTCAATTTTCACTCTAATGGCAGAGCTTTTCCCCGAAGCAACTTTCCCGGTCGAGTTGTGATAATTGTGTCACTTTTAGCAACAATGGTTGTTTAGGTTTTCCTTGTATGTCTTTTTTTCTTCTGAAAAGCTTTTCCTACTAAAACTCGGATATGTTATTATTATAATAATAAAGAAAAAATAAAAATAAACAAATAAATTAATATTTTTGTGTATTGGTGTAATAAATAAATTAATGAATATAGTAAATACAAATAGATAACAAAAAAATAAAATATATGGAAATATACATAAAAACCACCGTTAAAACTTTTTTTTGGGTATTTTTTTAAAACCTCTTATTTATGTTAGTACAATATATATATATATATATATAAAGATAAATGCGTTAAGCCCTAAACAATAAATATAATTATTTATAAAATAAATTTAACAAATATAATTGTGTTATGGAATATTCTAACTATGATTATGCTATCATAATTTTTATAATATATTGTGGATTATTAGACTCATCATAGCTAAGGATTTTTTAATATCTGATTACAATTACAAAATCGTAATATTTATAATATTCTAATTACGATTACAAATTCATAATTTTCATGATTTTATTTTGTATAATTAATAAATACTTAGCTTGATGCTGATATAAAGATTATAACATTTTCATTGTAAACACATTGAATTGAATAAAAAAAGTAATATTTTTTCTTTCTCTCTTATCTCTCTTTTATAGCTACGATTATTGTTTTGTTAGCAAGCGATCAAGCTTACTAATTTCCAAAATTTCACAACAAATTGTTAACATTTTTGAATTAGAAACAATCAAGTTGCGTATTAGTGTACAACAATAGTCAAATTGTTAACATTTTTGAATTAGAAACAATCAAGTTGCGTATTAGTGTACAACAATAGTAAAAAAAATAAAAAATATTAATGTACAACAGTAGTAAAAAATACCAATATATTAAAAAATAAAAAGTTTAATAATTATAAGTATAAGATAATCCCAAAGAACGATGCAAAATGAAAAATGTATTATAGTGAAGCGGTAATAAGTTATGTATGAGTTACAAAAACTAAAGAAACATATAATTATATATGCAAAAGTAAGTTCTAGGCTAAATGATATCCTAATGTTGCATAATCAAAGTAAATATTGCCATTATAAATATTGAAAGTAAATGTTGAATTAGTCAAAAGTATAGAAAAGCTTACATATTAATTCCTTAATTGTTATATAGGACTAAATACAAGTCTACCTTCACCTAAAAGATTCTAAGAAAAAAAAAATATTTGCCTATTTCTATCTTTTAGAGAATTAACCATTTAGAGATTATTGTTAGGTAAATTAAGGATTTGAAAAGAATTTTGGGAATAAAATCTCAATTCAAATGGATCAAATTCAATTGTTATGGCTTAATTGGCTTCTCTATTGTATAATTTAATCACAATAAATTCTTAATTAACTGTAAATATTGTATACATGGGAATTAGTATGGTGAAAATCTAGATTTTTTTTTCATACATATTTATTACTATAAAACTCATATATATTGTAAGGAAATCATGGGTTTTTTTTTGTATATATTTTGGTGAAATCTTATCAATAATATCATGATTATCAATTGGAGATTAATTTAAGGTAAATTTAGGATTTGAATAGATTTTTAAGAATAAAATTCTCAATTTCTCATATCCAAAATCAATTGTTATGATTTAATTGGCTTTCCAATTACATAATTTAATCACAATCATTTTTTTTGATAATAGAAGAAGGAGAGCAGATGCTTGAAACTGAATCCGAGCTTATATCCGAACTCTAACTCACTTTTAACCATTAGACCAAGAGATTGTTGGTATATATATATATATGTATGAGAATTAGTTATCCAGCATGGTGAAAATCTAAATGGTTTGCATATATACTTATTTATTGCTATAATTCACATATATTTTAAGTAAATCATGGATATAATTTTGCTTAAAATCCAAGATTTATGGCAAGTTTCAATGAAAATGTATATGGTAATTTATAC
>JBBYHO010000002.1:11174931-11185078 GCA_038382025.1 Adansonia gregorii
AAAATTTTTAAAATTATTTTTTTATCACATTTTTTAAATATATTTTTTTCAACCCAAAATTTTTCTAACCCGAGCCTTTTATAATAAAAACACCAAACTAGGCCTCAGTAGATTTTAGCCGCTATAGGCTTTTGCATAACGGTGCTCCTCCTATCCCTCTTAGGGTGATCATGCACATAGTTTCGATCATATTATTTTTATTATGATTATAAATATAATAATACTATTATAGTGAATTGCAATAAATATTAATGAAGAAAATTAAAACCATAAAATAACACAGCAACTTCACGTAATGATTTCTATTGTTTATTTTCTTCAGCACCATGTTCAAAAACCAACTTTTACCTGATCCAAGAGGTTTATCTCCCATTTTCCATAAGGAGAAAAAAAAACCTCAATAGAGTTTGCAACATGGAGAATATGTACACCGCATGTTACCTTAGTCTTAAATTGCGTTTCTAATGTTGCGTAATGGTCATTTGGTAACGATTTTATAAGAAAATTGTATCACATTATTGCGTAATGCTTGCAATTCTATCAAATACTTTGAAACACTTTCAAGTTCACGTTCACGTCTGTGATAACCGCAAGTTAGAACTATACCTTTAATCCCTGCTAGTGATAACTGCAATGACACATTGACATAGAGTATTTGCACCCTTTCTGACTCGAGCTTTTGCGTAGAAAATAAACTTCATAGATTGACAAATCACAAAGTTCTAACAGCCGTTTTATTTGCACCCAAAACAGCACGGGAAATCAGGGAAAAAAAAAATTTGGCTTCACCCCCATAATTCTTCCTTCTTGTACATGATTTTCTCCATTGATAACATCATCAAAACAGGGTGAAAGGAGGCTTTGCGAATATAAAATCGGGTGAAAACAATGCCCTTCATCACTTACTGTGAAATTTTCAATCGTCTGCTCTTTCGGATCATACGTGATTAATTCCCATCCATCATGATCTATTAAAACTTTCCCAGTTTTTGTATAGCATAATGCATTCAACCAGTATTTGCATCCAGGCAAAGGGTCAATCTGGTTGCTGAGCAATCTAGTCCATGAGGATTTAACACCATAGTCTTTCATTAGTTCGTAAAGGCGACCATTGCTTCCAATGAAAAGGCAAAGGCAATCTCCTGAAACCCCCAAAACAGCTCCATTGTTGTTGTCGTACAAACAATCTGGTGCATCCACCAACTCTTGAAATCTCTCTTCTGCTAAACTAAATGGGACAATTACCATAATAGTTTTATTTGGATCACTTACTTGTCTCCTTAGCCAATGTAGTGATTTGTTTAGGAAAATCCCATTTCCGTTCACTTCTAGGCCAGTTGGGAGATCTGAGATTCTCATCCAAATGTCGGTTTTTAAAGAAAGGACTTCAGCTTTAGTTTCATCAGAAGCATTATCAGGACGCCAAAGTCTTACAAATTTGCGATCTTCGTTTGAGAAATCGTAGCCAAGTCCGTAAGAGAACGTACCATCAGGAAAGTAACTTGGTTCTGGCAATACCCTTGATTCCTTGGTAGATGGATTCCATAAAATGAGCTCATCATCATCCAGGACCAAACAGACCAATCCATCACAAGATCCAACTAAGTCGACATCATTGTCTGAATCCTTGCTCATTGGTGCCGGATACTCGAGCTCTAATATCAGTTTGTCGTTATCTTCATCGTCATCCCAGGCTTCGTAGTCTATCGAAACTGGAGGTTTAGTCGAGAGGATAACCCGTTGGTGGTTGACATTGCAGCGTTTCTGTGATTGGGCAAGTTGCAGTTTGGCAAACAGAGGATCGGAGATCGAAGGCCTCCATCGCTTGGATACACACTTGGATCGGATGGGAGATTTGACAGGTTGTCTTGACAGTATATTGACTATAATGTCATGGGGAAGTTGAGTGAAGGTTTCTCCTTTTCGCCATGATTTCTTGGAGAGATTGATCTGGCTTTCTTCGCTTCGGTTCCATTGATAAAGGGGGCTGTTTTAGAATTGGGCCAATTGGCAAGTAACATTAATTTTTGGAATGGGAACTAGGAGTTCTTTTTTTTTTTTGAACTCGTAGTAGCAGTAGAAGATGCGAGGATGCTTCCCATTTTGCTTGGATTTGCATGAGACAGCCATGGCTAGAGTTGGCAAAACAAAAAGGGAGAAAATCGAAAACTGATTTAAACCATAGTGTTTGGTTCAGTTTTTATTGAATTTAGCTTAGCTTTTATTAAATTCGATAATAATAATCTTTTCAATTTGATTCGATATTCAATTCATAAATTAAAAAATTAAAATTATTTAAATAACATTAAAATATATTTTTATTTAATTTTATACTGTTTATAATATAAAATTGTTGGTTTCTAAATCTTTTAAAATTTTAAAAAATAATATAAAAATGCTTTAATTAAAAAAATTTTTGAATCGGTTGAATTTGACATTTGGTTTAATTTTAATATAAATTCCTAAAAACCAAAATATTTCCCATTAACCATAATTTTTTTCTTTTTAAATCAAACCAAATTATTATCACCATTGGTCATGGTCTAGGACAAAACTGGTCAACCTGTGTACCGGTTAGTTCTTTAATATTTGATATTTTCAAGGTGTGGATATGGCTAAACTAATAGAGAATGCAGGCTATTTGGGTGATAAAAGATATCATCTTTGTCGGAAGCTTATTGAAAGCTGAACAGGGTCAACGGGGACGCGCATCTAAAGAGCGCCAGTGAGAAGCCGAGTAAGGTCCATGCTGGAAAATTATAATCTATAGATCATGTTTTTCTTCAAATTCTTGTACATAAATTGAAACAGAATCTGGTTTAATTTTTCACCATTTTTCCATTTACTCACAGTAGAAGACGTTCGGATTTAGATTTAATTCAACCGATTCATAAAATCATTTTAAAAAATTACATTTAAAAAAAATTAAAATTCGAATTTCAACATCGGCAATAATTTATTTCCTATCAAAATATCTAAGAATTTAATGTTATTCTTACATGATTCATGCATTTAATTTCATTTAATTAGAAAAGCGATTGTTAATTCAAATATCTTAGTTCTTTGAACTTTCATAGAATATCAATCCTATAGTGGTTAACCTGGATGCAAGTCTCTTTACGCACCACCATTTCAAAGTTTTCGAGTGGCTGACCTGGATGAGTCTAATATTCTGGCAATTGGTGTCCTAATGAATTAACCCTTTGAAACAACATGCTAGTGAGATAACATGGCAATCCTATAGGATTTACTGTTAGCTTCTCTTTTGCTACAAAACTACTAAACTATAGCTCTATGTAATTCTGACTCTTCATTTTCCTTGAGCCGAAATGAGAATGAAGATATAACTCTCTAAATACGTAAAAAAACTTCAAAAAAAAAAGGTTAACATATCTATAAGACACATGGCAATATCCAACACGCGTAAGTGTCCGACATAGGTGTGCACTATTTTTCTAAGTTTTTTCATATATTTGGAGGACCATATCTCCCTACGTATATCCGAATAAGAGTCCGAAACGGGTACTTCACGAAAATGAAGATTCAAAATAACATAGATGTATGTAATTGAAAACTTTTTTTTTATTTTTCT
Organism: Adansonia gregorii; assembly: GCA_038382025.1. Taxonomy (NCBI): domain Eukaryota; kingdom Viridiplantae; phylum Streptophyta; class Magnoliopsida; order Malvales; family Malvaceae; genus Adansonia; species Adansonia gregorii. Next base: position 11,178,524 of record JBBYHO010000002.1, read on the forward strand.
AGAGGTAGAAAAAAAATAAAACAAAGTTGAATGCAAGCAGTAAAATTAGAATGAATGATGAAAAGATTCATATCACAGAGCAAAATGACAATGCATGTATTACATTAGAATATTATTAGATGAAGTATGGAATGGATCTCATTGTCAAGGATCATTTGATTAAGCACAGTTACATAATTCTAGTGTATTTTTAGGACTTGACCAACATAAAACGCCATAGTAGCAACAGATAACTGACATCTGTTCAGCATGATAATCCAAGACGCAAAACCTATATCTCAGATACAGAAAAAAATGTTTATACTTAGCATAGGTATCGATAACACTCATCTTAGAATGACGTTTAACTTGTTCTGTACCTGTTCTCGCACGTTCCGCTGCAGTCACAATTATAAACATAACTTACCACATTGTTTTACCTAGAAAGAACACTTTAAAATTTAAAAATAAATAAATAAATAACATCAACAATAACAACAACATAAATGCATAGCAATACCTGCAGGTCATTAATCTCCTCATCTGTGAGTGAACGCTCCATTGACCGATATGCAATCCGATAACAATGACTTGTCATTCCTTTCTTGTTGGTAAAGTTATCGATCAAACTCACCTGGTAGTGGCCAAAAAAAAAAAAAATCTATCAAACACCTATCAAAAGACCCTAAAGTGGTTAATATTATGATTGTTGAACGATTTTAGGTGATCATCCTTGTTTTACTTAAAGCCTAAATTGTTTTAACTCGGGTGTGACTGTTGGACACAGGTATGTTCAATTTTTTAAAGTTTTTGCATGTATTTGAAGGGTCATATCCCCATAACCATGCATGAAAATATGGCAGACACAGATACTTTCAGAAAAAAAGGAAGAGTAGGAGCAACATAGCTTAAAGCTAAACATGCATAAACTTCCAATCATGTACAGCATTGACCTGCTGATATGTTGTCCTGTTGACATGGTGCATTCAAGACCTTTCCATATTCAATTTAAACTATGGTTAGTACATCAATAAGAATCTTAGCAGAGTCAATAGTTCCCACCACTGCCTTCAATATGTAATGGCATTTAAGTGGTTAGAATTACTATTACAGATTCGGAGACAAGATACTTTACCAAGAAATCACATTATTGTATATGAAAAGCTATGATGCAGAACCACCGGTATCCAAAGGTGACCAAGACGACAACGGCTGACTGAATTTCCCTTTTATTAGACAAAAAGAGCTCAACCAGCTTACTTATCCATTGCCACCAGCTACTCCTAAATTGTTTCACATAGCCTACCTATGGGGTAAGAATAAGTCATATTTAAGATCAAAAACTAGAAATCTAATAACATTTATTTTAAATCCATACTATCATGCAATTATTTCTTTAAAACTTCAATAATAAATTCTTCACCTAACAAAACTTGAAAAGCAACAAAATATTTTAAACATCATTGACAGTTTCCCAACATTATCAGCTGCTTTGATTTGGTCATGTTGGCTTGACTTCCTCCACAAAAAACTGGCACCTACATTGCTCCAACTCTTTATTTTTCTTAAAGTATCCATCCGACACATATATGGACATGAATATGGGAATATGATCCTCAAGTACCCTCCAAATAAACAAAAGTCCTGGAAAAAATTGAACATATATGTGTTGGACACATACCCATGTCCGACACTTACGCCCGAGTCCAAATAACATAACCTAGAACCTTTATTTCAGAAAAAATGGATAAGAACCACTCCCATCTCAAGCCAAAGAAATGGAGAAATCCTTTAGAGTCCATATAGAGCCACTGAATTTTGAAACACATAAGTAATCAGAAATTAATTATGTAAATTCCACAAAATCAGTTATTTGTGTTTCATAGTCTATGAAAGATGATATAAAGGAAGCCAATCGAACACACTCATCTCAGTTAATACCTTTTCCATTATTTCAATAACTTATAATTATTTGTAAACTGATAACACGTATTCTATAATACATTCAGTTAAGCAAGTTTCCATATAGTGATATAGATGAACATGTTTATATCTTCAGAAGTTATTTCTGGCCAAAATTTAAATTGCATACCTCTTCAACAAGATCCCCAGCTATTCCTCTTATAACTTCACATAAATTGTTCTCAGTAAATGATTCGTTGATCCAAAAACTCATGTCTTTATAACAGGGAGGATACTGCAAAAACAATGGCGGAGTCAAGTTATGCTTCCGTAATAGGTATTAAACACTTAAAAGAATATATTGTGGAAAGGGTTAAAAGAAACCATTTGCTCAATTTATACCTTTGAAAAGGGTTTAAACTTGACTCCCATTCGGCCTTCTTTAAACTGCATTCAAATGGCTTAAACATACTTAAGTGGGCATAATAAATTAGGATTCCAAGAATTCAACATTCAAATCATGAAGCTACATTAAAAAGTTACCTGTGAGGTAAATCGCTCGTCGGTTGACCAAAAAAGCCGAATATCTGGAATGTCAAATAAAATCATTGCTAGCCGCTCCAATCCAAGACCAAAGGCCCAAGCAACATTGTTTGATCTACCATTACTTTTCAATATTTCTTGCTCCATCACGCCACAACCCAAAACCTCCATCCATTTCTCCTGAAAATTGTTGTAGGTCGTTGGTAAGTTATACTCAGTGCTAATGTTACCACATCAAACGGTCATGAACTTAAAAAGATTCAGATAGAACAACAATCAATAAAAGTAAAAGTGAGGGCTAAAAACCAGGTTACAAACATGTAGTTAACGATTTAAAAACATCCAAATCACTATTTAGCTTAATAGAATTTTATGATTGCAACAATAAGCTTTGTGTTCACCTTTCAAATATTTTGCTTTCAAACAATCATTAAAGAATTTTTTTGACAAAAGGACCATGAGCATTATAATAAAGCAAGGAAAAGGCAAAAACCGACTCAAAGTACTTCAATTAAATAAGTCATAATTAAAGAAAACACCGACACTATCTTATAGAAAAGGACAAAGGCAAATACCTTAAAATAGATTTCAAGTTCATAAGAAGGATTGGTAAATGGGAAATAGGCATCGATCCAGCGCATCTCCACAGCACCTGGAATGTTAACAGATTGAGGCTAACTTGTATATTGCAGTTCTTTACAATGCAAACCTTCGATGACTAACTTCATAAAATTTGCAAGCGATCAGAAGTTTATAGCAGCTATAGATACTTCCCTCCACAAAAAATTTTATAGATTGTCCAGAATCTTTCACATTGGTACATACATCTCCATGGTATATCCAAAAAAAAAAAATGCAAATCTGAAATGAGTTCTTGTCACAAAAATTCCCACTCCTTGCCAAAGCCAGTAGCTTATTCATGATGTAAATAAATATCCTGACTTAATATGGAATATGATTTCTAGATTCCTATAGCTCATTGTGGCACATATGCATAATCATTTGCAAAATTGTAATCCCCTCAACGAAGTCTAAGAATTACCAAATAAGTGACGAGCTAAGCCTTCTAGACTTTTCTTTAAGTCCTCAGCTGCATATGATGTTCGATCCAAACTTGATGCCTCCCAATTATCTGGAGTAAAAACACGAACCCCTTCCATCTGCATCGTAAAAGGGCATATAATTTAGAGGGAAAAAGGAAAAAGAAGAGACCTTGAATTGTGAACATAACCATCTTACAACAGAGATTACAAGTCAAATCAAAGCTGTTCATCATGCGGACCCAAATAGGATCCCATTCTAGGGCCCAAAAAAGGTTGTGCTGTGCATGTAGCTGGGGATGCAAAATTTTAATGTACTTAGCAGTTAGCAGAATTTCCTAAAAGAAGAGAATTTTAAAAAGCTAGTCAAAAAATTGAAGAGATTTTCAACAAAATGAAACCTGATGAAACACAGGGTAATGGGTAGAATCTATAGAATCTCTGCGGTAAACATCGCCAGTCACAAGGAAATGAGTGTGTCCCCTTCTCAACAGTTCTGCTTGATGAGCACTTGTATGACATCTCAGCACAGTTTGAGAGTCAACATAATATGTATCATTATAGCTCCTGCTTACATGATCAGCAGGCACCAGAACATCATCAAAATTCTGAAAAAAGAAAAAAAAGAAGAAGAAGAAAAAGAAGAAAAAGATTTACCGTCACAAACAAATAAATATCCTCAAAAACATTGTCCAAGGATCCAAAATTAATAAAATGATCCAACATATTGTAACATAAGTAAGATGATGAAATTAATTCATCAAACAGATGACAAAAGGTTTCTTCATTTCAGAGGAGCACAATAACTTTCTTACCTATAATCCAATCCTAAGAAACATAAAATTGGACAAAATAGAGGTCTAGAATCCATAAATGTACAATTTTGAACAATTCTGATGAGTATATGAGCTTAGATAGGCATGCGAAATTTTCTTGAAACATTTAACTTCAATTTTAAGGAAATCAAAGTTTGCATATATGTATGCAATTTAATTCATTCATCATTCCATCACTTCAGAAATGAATGTCTCTAAAACCAAAATAAAAACTTAAGGGTAAAATAAGATCTTTGCTGGCTGGTCATACTGCTTGCAGAGCTACAAAAACAGCTATGCAAAAATGTAAAACCCTTTTGGATTGTAGAGTTTTAATGAAACTCAAAATCAAATGGTCAATTTAAGAAGTTGACTAGAGAACCCATGAATTTTCAAACAAATATGCTTTAGTGGACCATATGTAAGGAGAAAAAATGTCTACAACCTCAAAATATTTGATCCAAAACTATTCTCTCCTTCTCATTCACTAAATCACAACCAAACACATACAGAGAGGTTTAAGCTTACATGGTAAGATATGAAATCCATAAGTTAAACACAAGCAGAGAAGCTTCTGTTTTCTACAAAAAAATACAGAGACAAAATTTTTAAATTTCTCAAAGATCCTAGGCCAACTATCTATATTGCTCCGACTCTTCATATTTCTTGAAGTACCCATGTTCTATGCAAATCCACACATGAGTACGGGAATATGATCCTTCAAAGGCCCCCAAGATACATGGAAATCTTGAAAAAAATTGAACATACCGATATCGAAAACATACTTGTGTCTGACACTCAGACCCGAGTCCTAGTAACATAGCCGACTATTCTAAACCAGAACATAGGATTGATTGTACAGAAATATCTAAACTCAAAAGCTATTATTTTGCCATCCAATGGTATTTTCCAAGAGGAACGTAAAAAAGAAAAAGAAAATGGAGTATGGACCACATTGTACCTGTTTGACTGAAACAATCGGGCAGAGATCATCAAACTTATCGAACATGTTAGGGTAATTGGTATCAAAATACTCATATATCCCATTCTTCAGAATCCCTAGAGGATGATTATTCCTTCTGTGGAGCTGCAGTCCCAGTTTCGAAAAAATTGTATCCGGAACATTGTTCGTTGGATCATCCCTCACCACATCTACAAATCCCACCATCGAAAAAAATACTAAAACCAATAGTAAATTACGAATACTCATAAAATCATAAATCAATTTTCACAAAATTAATATAAAAAATTAAATCATATACCATGACAATATTCAAACCAAAAAAAAATAAAAAATAAAATCAACAGTAAGTTTCATTGCAGAAAATTCTCAATCATTCTATACTCCAAGAAGGGTGTAATTCACCTAGACTAATCATCTTATAAATATCTTCCATTCCAAAACATATCAAACCAATAGACCATAAATAACTTTCTTGTCAACTACAACTTGAAAGCACAAGGGGCATATCTAGATAGCTCGAAATTAGATTAAATAAGGGAAAATACCCATTACCCATAAAAATTTACTGTTACAAAAGAAAGAAAATGCAAGAATCGATCGACTCATCTAGTTAAAATGCAATATCTGCAAATACTGAAATGGCCCCAGTTCAAGTAAACAGTCAACAGAAGCATAAAAGCAAAACCCAAGTTCATAAAAAGAAGCACTCCTTTACCATCTTTAGCAATTCTGATTCCACCAAGCTCTAGCAACGAGGAAGCCACGGGTTGTCGCCATTTTTTCTTAGAAGAAAGAGAAGCAGCAGCAGCGGAAGAAGAGGAAAAGGGTAAGCAAAAAGAGAAGCGTTTGAAACCATTAATGTGGTGAAAAAGGGAGGTTTTCGAGAAGATAGTTGAACTTGAAACAACTGCCATAAAGTTTCCCCCTTTGTTTTTTTCGGATAAACGCTGGGCTTTGTAGAGAGAAGAAACGAACGATAAGTAGTTTTGCCGTGACTTGCTGGAAAGAGGAAAGGCCACCTTTCTGCACACTAAATAAATAAATAAAAACAAAAACGTAGAATAAAAATGTCACTTAGGCGACCCCGGTTCGATTCCTGATGGCAATATTTTTAGATTAAAATTTGAATATTAGGCTCTGAATTATTTCACTTAATTTGAATAAGCCTTTATATTTTTACTTAGCTATAATACATTTTCTGTGAGTGAAAAAAAAATTGTAAAAATTTGTAAATAAAAAATAAAATTATTTAACTGTACATATTTTTTAAAACAGATATAAAAAATAGATAAGTGTTTTTTATTTTAATTAT
>JBBYHO010000002.1:11190152-11202761 GCA_038382025.1 Adansonia gregorii
AGCTATAATATAAAAACCAAATGGTATACTAACCCTATAATTTAAACCTTTTCACACATGAATGTGAACATGAGAAAATGCAAGGTATTCAGTGCTTTTTCGGTGAATGTATCATTTTTGTTTTATACTGATATATACATATATATATATATATATATACACTAGCATATTTCAGCGCATTATTTAGTGTTTATCAATTTATTTTAAATATTTTTCATATCTAAACTATTTTCAAGTTCTCTGATAATACATGTAGTAGTATACATGCAAATATCTCTATTACATGGATATATATATATATATATCTATTACGAATATAAATTTTAAAATTATAAATATCTAATATCTAAATTGATTTTAAAAAATCAACTAAGTGAATTTTGTTATAAAAAAAATTAAAATCCTCTACCAATTAGAATATGCTGGTAAACCTATTTAAAAGTCAAGTATCCTGATTGACCCGACAAGCCTAACTTGAATAAGCATTTCATTAATTTGGGACAGCCCAATACAAAACTATGAATTATTATTTATATAATAAAATTTTATTTTTATTTAAATTTAATTATTAATATTAATATTAATATAAAAATATATTATAATTTTTAATATTATTTTAAACAATAATATAAGCTTTCGAGCCAGCCCAATCAAGGTCTAGATAAAGGGAAAAAAATCTTGAGCTATGGCCTGGCGCAACCTATGTAAACCTGTTCATGCCACTACAAACCACTATTGACTGGAGAGGCTGATACAATAAATCGAAATGATGTAATATTAATACCACCTCGGTTTACTAAGGTGTACTGGCGGGTACAGTATGGTACTAAGCATAAAAACTTTTCAAAGTCCTATTTTAGAACGCTCAATGTGCAAAACCAAATATCATGATCAAATTGCTAGGCCTTTTAAATGACTGATTTATGTCATGAAAATTAAAATTAGTACAAAAGCTATCTTTGATACAAAGATAGAAAGCATTTCTCCAGAAATGTTGCTACGTTGTATCTTGAAAAGGTTCGATCCGGGGAATATCTCTCCGAATGATTTCTGGAGAATTTTGAACATAGATGGCAAATTTTAACAACTATATACGAGTTTTGATGTTCGAGCTTACCTGGGACATAGGCTGCTTCACAGTCGCCTATCAGAGGCATCATTGGAATGAAGTTCTAAGCGCATCTGTTCTAGAAGTAACTTCTCGACATCATCTACGAAGGTTGACAAATTTTGTCGGCTGTTCATATCCAAGGAATTTGCCATTTCCTAATGAATTCAATTAAGAACAAAAGGAAAAAAAATAAAAATAGCAATTGAGTAGATGTGGGATTCATCAAATTCATTAAGAGCAAAATGAGAAATAGGAGAGATAAAAAAAACCCCTTCTCATGCTATGATAATTGGAATCACTAAAGACAATTTCACCATTCAAAACAATTGAAGGAAACTATGTTGCTCCAGCTCTTCAATTTTCTTAATGTGCTCATGTCCGACACATATTCGGACATATATGTAGGAGGATATAGCTCTTCAAAGATCCTCCAGATACATAGAACAAACTTGAAAAAGATAAATATACCCGTGTCGGATACATACCGATATCCAACACTCATACTAGTGTCCGAATAACATAGGGTGTTGCTACATGAATCAGTTTTTCATCACTCTGTTCTGTGGCCTCTGAAAAGGCAAAGAAAACAGGAGATTTTACTGAAATATGTATTTAACTTAGACTCAGCTCTTAACTGAGGGAATGCTTCAAGAAGAGAAGAATTCTAAACGCACAAGAATCTTCCTGGTGTACTCAAAAGCCAAAAAAACCCATGAACAATAACAATAATAAAATAAATGCCACTTACCTCAACCCTGCAAAGTAAGCTCAACGAAATTCCTTTTGAATGATGATCTGTGCTCTTGACAGATAACAGTTTCAATGGAGATTTTGATAGTGGCCAACCTTGAGACACTTTTAAGAACACATCGATTCCCCCAACCAAGTGAGCTATGATTGTCTCATCTCTCTCTAAGTACTCAAAGGAATGCCTGCATCAGGTACTATGCAAATGTAAAATGCCTCTATTTCCACAATTTCTTCCTAGTTTCCCCCATATTTGGTGGGTGAATGGAAATATGAATTTTATGACATCAAAAACGTAATGAAGTGCATAATGATCAGCTACTTTAAACCCTCTGAAAGTACTATAACATCAATACTGTGTAGAGTTTAGAGTCTCACCTTGATTTATTTGTATTCTTCACTATAAATCGTCTCAAAGTACTTAAGATAATCCTGTCCTGCACTTTTCCCACGAACCACTCCAAACAAGACCGTGTCTCCAGTACCATTAAGTTAGAGGATAGCTCCCTGTAACATGACCATAGATCATGCCCATTAAATAATGAATTCAATCAACACGTACCATTTCAAGCTAGATAAAAAATACGATTCAGGACAACTGTCGGTTTAATAGGCTACATGCAATCTCTACATATGGGCTGATTAAGGCCCAAGAAAAATGTACTTTTATATAAATAATAAAGGCATACAGAAAAATTATTAGAAAGAGCTCAGCAAAAGGTTGTTGGAACTACATACTATGAGCGGTACTTTTAGCACAGAAATGACAAGGATAATGCAAGCTTATATGTAACGGTGACTTCCTTGAACAAGGGATCTACTATAAAGGGAAAGATGAGCCAAAAGAAAGACAAAGAGGTTGCTGTTCTAGGATGAAAAAACTATAAGCCAATAAAAACTTCTACTGAAAGTCTGAAATCTGAATGAAGAATTTTGGTTGCTAAAAGATGAATTAATGAGATGGGACCATAATTTGATAGTGCATGATGGATAAAAAAAATGTCTGAAACAGAGTTGTAAGATTTTTATTTATGGAGGATATCGGCAAGGCTGAGAATAGAGATGCATGTAATTTTACGTTTGGAGGCTAAGACATTGAAAATTGAGAGAAGATAAACAAGAAAGTAGCTAGCCTTTTAGCAGAATTCTTCATTTTCAAGATATCGCATTCAGGGTTCTATTGTTCTGCATAATAACTGACATATTAATTCCCTATAATGGCCTTCTACTACTACACATGCACATTATGCATAAATAAACATATGATAAATAGGGATTCAACCTTCAAGTGAGAAAAACCGAAAAAACAGACCTGAAAGACTTTACAGCATCAATGATATCGCCTATGTAAACATCATTTGGGAACATCTGGACAACATGAACAAGCATTTCAAAACATTGAAGAATGAAAAGACATGTAGAACCAATATGATTCTTCTTTTGCAAGCAAGTACTGTTTTTTTTTAACGCCTATTTTAGTTGAGCCAAAAAAAAAAGAATTGGCATGAAACTAATGAATGAACAAATTGTCATCCGTAAAAAGAAATAAATGATGGTAACTTCCGTGAAAATATTGATGACACCAACTTTTGATTGTTTTCCCAGTCTGATTGCATTAAATGGAAGGAAACTGGATTTTTTTTTTTTTTTTTGACATTCTTATAACCACTTTGTTTTCGTTTTCAGTTGACTTCACATGATTTCATCAGTGATATTACTCCATTGTCAATGATGATCTAATAATCCACTGAACACCAAAAGTCAAAAGTTTAATTTCTTTCTCTATGAGAACAAAGATGCAGAAATGAACAACAAATGACTTCAATTTTTTTCACGGAAAACAATTAGTCACACCTCAACGTTCTTAATCTCCATGGTACCATCCATAATCTCTATTAGCAATTCATGATTCATTTCAGATGGCTCAGCAATATCTTCAATCATCTTTTGGCCCAATAGACCCTCTACTTTTGGAATATAAGTCTGTAAGGACAGCCTAATGCAGTTTCCATCAAACCCAATGACTTTCAAACCTGTCAATGCATCTTCAATCTGTTCTAAAGCATCTAATCTGAAATAAAAGAAAAGAGCACGGTGGACAAAAGATAAATGATATAGAACACTAAATAACCAAAGCAAAAAATAATTGAACTACCTTTTGAACTTAGAATCAAGATCCTCCAAAGACTTCAAGATTATATTGTTCTTCTCAATTTGACTTTCTAATTCCAAAATCTGAAATGCATAAAGAAGAATATTGGATGCTTACTGAATTAAAATTTGTAGTGTCATATACTAAAAAATTTAATATACATTAGCATATAGACATTATAATATCCTAATTGAATATATCAAAAATCAAGATCATTAGAAAACAGTGAGAACTTAGTAATCAAAGAAACGAGACTCTTATACACAGGCTTACAGAGCCAAAAACCGATGGTAAAATTATTAAAGTTCGGCCATCAGTTTAAATACAACTCAGTAATCAAGAAGCAAGAAAGAAGAAACAAAAGAACCTCAAACTTTTGCTCTACATTTGCATCCATCAGATTCCATTGATCTTCATCATTCATAGAAGAGTCCAGGCATGGATCCTTTTCTACCCTCTCTAAACCCTATGACACAGAAGAAAAAAAATAACTAACACTTAAAATTCAATTTCCAAATTAATTTCAAACTGAATGCCTTTCAACCCTTCAAGGTCGCTCAAAAAAAGAACTAATATAGGAGAACAAACCTGGGACGCAATAGAATCCAATGCACATTTCAGCCCTTCAAGATTGCCTTCTAGTATATTTGATTCTGTAAAAGTACAAGAAGTCAAAGGTATATCACAGGAAAGAAAAGCATTCAAGAGTGATTGCATGTGAAAATCAAACCTATGTCAACGAAGCCTCACCTTCAATACGATTCCTTGAAAGATCCTGAATTTCGTTAGAAATCTTGGCACTTTCAGCCTCCACTTGATTAAGCTCCTCTTTCAAGTGTGCTAGGTATTCATCTGTATGAACAAAGAAAAAGCACCAACCCGAAATCAACGCAACTTCTTTACTTTCTATGTTTTCCTACAATGGGTATTCATCTGTTTGAATAAAGAAAAAGGACCAACCTAAAATCAATACAACTTACTTTTAGTTTCTATGTTTTCCTACGGTGTCTCCTTTTGCCTCAATTTTTTATTTTCAATTACCGAAATACTTGCATTGCAGGCTTAAGCATTCCGAAGTAACATTCCAATAATCACATGTTATCAAAAAATGCACCACAAACTTTTAACAAGTCCTAAATCATCCCAATCCCATCCCATATCAGAGACATTTGTCATTACCTAAGAAACTTTAAAATTCTATATTCCACCAAACCCAGAAAATTTTCATCAAAACGTAGAAAACCAACTTTGTTACTAAAACCTAGTTACCATAACAACTAAACAATCCGACTAATGACAAAAACAAGCAAAAGACGTAGTGACTTAATACAATAACCTCTTGAAAACTCAGTCTTCCATTAAAAAGACTGAAAAAATGTACTAACACAAGAAGATAAAAACAAATGGATATTTTCTTTAAGATTAATTCTACATGTACATGTGGAATTTACTTTAATAATATTAACCAAAAAATATATATACATATATAAGCTTAAAGAGAACATACCCAAATCTTCAATGCCTAAGAAACCCACATCAGAATAATCTTCAATAATTTGCTTCACTTTACTCTGCATAGTCTCACTCTTAATCCAAAAAGGAAAAAAAAATAGCAGTAAAATATTTAAAAGAAAATTTTTTGAGCATCACCTCGAAATGAGAAGTGCAATCTTTGAGCAACTTCTCGGATTCCGACGAGAAAGCTTCACTGCCATCCTCGATTTTATTGCTACGATGAATCTCCGAGAGCTCATTTACTCGGCTAAAATCAAGAAAAAAAAATTTTTTTTAAAAGAAAGAGGCTATATATACCAACTTAGTTCCCAGTATTAAAAAGCGAGAAAAATACCTGCGAATAGAGTGAAGATTGAGAGGTTCTGATGAAGAAGAAATCTCCATTGGCTCTGCCATTTTTTTTTCTTTTTTTTTAATATAAATGAATCCAATCTCCCTCCTGTTTGAAGATTTGGTCGAGTTACTGATAGAGGATGAATTAATTTCAAATAAAATTGAAATTTGAAAGAGGAAAGTAAGGGCTGAAAAATCATTGGGGGTTAGGCCCACTTTGAAATTCCCCCGATTGCATCTCGACAAACAATGATACAAAACTATTATTCCAGTAGGTCTGAATATTGAATTGAATAACCAATTTATTTACTTTAAATTATTTTCTATTTAAAAGTTAGGATGGGATTATTATACAATGTGGCAGTCAATTGAGTAAATTTTTAAAATTATTCAAATATAAAAATACTTCTATTGTTTTGGTTGAATTGTTGATTATTTCTTGTTACTTATTTTGAGTTAATATATAAATAAATATCATCATAATTTTATTGTAATATATTATATTTGTTTTCAAAATTAATTATAATCAAATGAAAATATTTTAATTTTTTAATTAAAAATATTATTTTAGGAGTGATTAGTAAATTAATGACATAAAGTCATAACATAAACATAAGCAAGGACTAAAACATATGAATATCATTAACAAATGCTTATATGGTATAGGAAGGATTGCTAGCCAATTAGCTACTTTTTTTTTTTTTTTTGATTCAAAACGATGGAAAGACAAAGACAATCAAGTTTTTATAAATTTGATAATATTTTGATAATATTTGAATAATTATTTGAATAGAGATATATGAGAAATAATTAAAATTTTAAAAGGCTAAAATATTAAAAATTTTATTAGTTTATTTAGTTAAGTTTTTTTTTTATTTTTTATTGTATTCAAATAAATTTTTTATTTCTTGATTTGTATCTAAATAGGTTTATTATTTCAAATAAAAGTTTATATATGTGTAGATTTATTAACATAAAAATTATCGAACTATACTTGTTATGAGATATTATCTTTTTTAAAGCAATGTACCATAATTCAATAATTATTATATCAACAAGACTGATCCATGAGCCAAGCTAAGGGCTTGCGTAATCTACTCAAGTCAAGTCTTGGACGTAGGATTTCTTAGTTTAGGCTAGCAAAACTTTAATTAGTATTTAACAATAAAATAATATTTTTATTTAAATTTAATTATAAAAAATATATATTAATATAAAATAACTTTTCAAAATTTTATTAATTTGTTAGTAGAAATTTGGGCCTTTAGGTCGAACCTACTTGCATCTTGGTAAAAAGATCTAAAATATTTATTAGCTGCAATCTGACTTTTCAACAATTTTATTTACATTAAAAGATTTCTTTATACTTAAATTAAAAGTTAGAGATTTTAGTGTAATAAAAATATACGAATTTATCTAAATAAAATTATAAAATTTAAGTAGTCATTTTAAAATTATCTTATGTCTCGTCAAAATTAGACGCTTCACAAATTGGGTTAGGTTCAAATTCGTATAATAAAAACATTGTTTTTACAAATCTAACCTATAAATTTGATTTATTATTTAAAATATATTAAAATATATAATTATATAATAAAAATTTAATAAAAATTTAAATATAATATAATAAAAATAAAATAATATTAAAATTTATATAAATATATAATATTTTAATATAACTATGATAAAATAATATAAATATTATCTAAGTATACCTTTGGATTTTTTTTCCCTTGCTTCGATGAACATCTTGCAACGACCCGGTTCATAAAACAGATGGGAGAGGCGAACCAGATATAGATAACCGTCTTTATCCGTCCTAATCGAAAAGCAACAAAGAATGCTTTTAAAATGCATTTTGATCGGTAGTTGCCAAGCGGTGGCACCTTCGTCCACACTTCACTCTTTGTCCTCTCTTTCTCTCTCTTGCAGTCCAAATTTCCTTCATTGTTTTGGCAATCAACAAATTCATTCATTCTCTTTTATCTGCCAGTGATTAAAGATGGTGGTTTTTGAAAAGAAAGATTTTCTTAAGCTTCTTTTATTATTTGTCTTCGTCCAATTCTCAGTCACCGCTGCTAATTTCTTCCAACCATTCAACGTTACTTACGACCACAGAGCTCTGATCATCGATGGCAAACGCCGCATGCTCATTTCCGCCGGAATTCATTACCCTCGTGCTACTCCTCAGGTACCCTTTTTTGCTCCTCTTAATCTCTTTAACCATTTTTTGAACTCTTAAAACAATAATTTTTCTTTCTTTTTCCTTCAAGTTTTTGACTCTATTGTTTTCCCAGCTTGGGTTTGAGATCAAGTTTTTCAATTGTTGTTGAACTAGAATTTTGAATTTTAGGTGTAAAAGCGTAGTTTTTAGATAAGTATAAGCCTGTTAGGCATGCTTAAGTTTGCCTTGTGGAAATTCTAAGAAACTTACTTTTGTCTTTATTGTTGCAATATCCAAATGAGAAATTAAGCCATAGGTGGACATTTTACCTTTTTATAATCTTATATCTATATAATTTCTCCCCTAATTATCATTTATTGTTGTTAAATTGCATTTCTTACATTGTTAGCTTAATGTCATCAGATGTGGCCTGACCTGATTGCAAAGAGCAAGGAGGGCGGAGCAGATGTGATTGAAAGTTATACATTTTGGAATGGGCATGAACCAGTTAGAGGACAGGTTTGCTATAACTCTTTGCAACTAGTCTATGGCAGTAACTAGGGATTTGGTACTATTTTTCACTTTTTTTTTAGCTAGAAAATATTAATCTTTTGTATGAATTGCTTGTTCAGTATAACTTTGAAGGAAGGTATGATCTTGTCAAGTTTGTGAAGCTAGTGGGGGAAAATGGACTCTATTTCCTTCTCCGTATAGGTCCTTATGTTTGCGCTGAGTGGAATTTCGGGTCTGAAATTTTTTCCCATTTTAGTTACTTGTGAAATTATTTTTAGCTTTTTGTAACTATGTATTCATTATCATGGTGCAAAGTTAAAAATGTTTTAATGCCCCGATTGTTTGGTTCTGAATGAGGCCAATAACTAAGTAATTTCTGGCAATTGATTTACAGGGGCTTTCCTGTATGGCTGCGAGATGTCCCTGGCATAGAATTTCGAACAGACAATGAACCGTTTAAGGTAAAGGATCCCATGCGTACAAGCTTTCTAGAAAACTGTTTGTTGCTTTCCCTAATGATTCTGAAATAAGCATTCTTTTTATTAAAAAAAGAAAAAAAACTTCTAGGTGGAATATTTTAGGTTAATTTTCGCATTTAACAACTAGACTAGAAACTATGGAAATTTATAATCAACTTAAAATCTTTTCGAGGCAAGTTATTTGTTTTCAACTGCTAGTTCTCATTGAAATAGAATTTAACAAAGATAAGTTTTGAATGCATAATAAACATTATTTGTTGTTAAATATGTATTTATTGATGTAAACTGTGGTTTACTTAATGTACTGTAAGCTGTTTTAGACTTTGCCTTAAAGTGTAGATGCTATGAATGTAGACCTAACAACTTTGGACATGATACTAACACCGCACAACACAAAAAAATAATAAAAACATGATACGAATACGCGAATATATCAAAATCTATATAATATAAATTGTTAACGTATCAAAATACATGCAAACTTATAAAACCTTAAACATGATTATATTACATAAAAATACACGAAGACGACATGAATATACAAATTGCCAAGTCTATTTGAATGTGTTTCCAGATTTCTTCACCTTTAGTGTAGTCCTTTGATATGCAATAATTTGTTCTATACAATACAAGTTTTCTGATGATGTTTGACTGCAAACCTTTGCCAGTTTCTATATCCATAACTCATTTTTTGTAAAGGGCCAAATTTTCAACACCTATGCTAACAGATTAATAGCCATCAAATTGCTTGGTCACTCATACTCTCTTCTTTCTCTTTATTTATTTATTTATTTTTTGAATGTGTTTGATGAGTGGTGGCATGTTTCCAACCTTTGACTAATAATAATACCAATTTATCCTTTTTAAGTTTCCTTTTATGTCCAACTTTAAATTATATCTCAGTAAGTGCTTTTTGCTATCTTGGTCAAACATTGGTAGGATTAGAATAATTCCTGGAGGTTGACAAGTGAATTTCTCAAAAGTTTGGTCATCTATAGGTTGCTGGTCATTGAGTTTTAACTTTTTATCAGTGTCCATAGCAACTTAATCTTTCTTCTGCATCTCCATTTTTTCTGGTTTTTCTCTCTCTAGAGGGAGATGCAGCGCTTTGTAACGAAGATTGTGGATTTGATGCGGGAGGAGAAGCTCTTTTCCTGGCAGGGTGGTCCTATTATCCTATTGCAGGTTGTACTACAACTGAGAACTTCATTTTTATGCATTATATAGATTAGTTGTTTACATGAGACATCTGGCTCAATTTCTGTACCAAGGATCAGGACAAAGTTGGAATCAAAATTTCATTCTGTTCATTTTTAATCTGAACTCATTATGTAGAAGAAAATCTCATCTTGAAGAGTAAAACATGTAGGAAGTCCCTGACTTCATTTAGATATCGAATACTTCCTTTAGTCATGACTGATTCTCAACAATTCCCTTAATGCTATGCCCAGAGTTATTTTTGTCTCAGCAAATCCATGTGGCACGTGCATCCAAAGATTAGAATAAGAATTACTCTCGTTCCCAAAGATTTCAATAACTTGGATAAAATTTTATCAGATTGAGAATGAATATGGAAATATGGAGAGTTCATATGGCCAGAAGGGGAAAGATTATGTCATGTGGGCTGCTAACATGGCTCTGGGTCTTGGTGCGGGGGTTCCATGGATTATGTGCAAGCAAACTGACGCTCCAGGTGATATAGTAAGGCCCTTACCTTTTATTCTGTGGTTGATTTTCTTTACAATGTATGTGCATATCTAATCACAGTGAAGTCTATGAAGAAACAACAAGTTGCTGTTACTTTTGTTTTTCATGTCTTGCTTTTGTATTTTTAAAATTTGTGTTTATTCTTTCTTTAATTCTTCTTACCTTCTTTTTGTTGTCTTTCTTTGTTTGTTTTCTGTTTCAGATAGATACCTGCAATAATTACTACTGTGATGGTTATAAACCTAATTCTCCTAACAAACCAACAATTTGGACAGAAAATTGGGATGGATGGTATGATCATGCCTAGTGATTTTACTTGTTTCATTTTCGCCCTATGGTTCGTTTCTCCTTTTCTTGTGTTCTTTTCCTTTCTTTTCACTTTATCTGGAAGGGGGAGCGTTGTTGAGGAGGCAAAGGAAATTTTATCAACCACCTATTAAGGACATATTTTGGTTGTCAAAAACAGAGGGAATGTTGAGTGCCACATCCTTGTGGCTTGGGGAAGTACAATTTTTGTCATGCTTTATATAGAAGTTTTTTAAATTGGTGATAATAGCTACAATTACTCTGATGTTAATTATTTCAAAAATACAAGTTGGGTAATATTTTGGTAGCACTTTAAGTAGTATCGTCTAATTTTCATATTATTTAAGTTTGTGGTCTGTTTTGGTCTTTAGTCAGTTAAGCTTCCCCGCCTATTCTCAATCAGTTTTATTTTTTATCCTTTGTGACTGGGTTATTTTTTCCTTCATTTGTTCTTTCTGTTTGCTGCTTAATTTTATGTTATTCAGGATATATCCCTATGAAATGCGTGGAAGAGTTTTAAGTCATGCTGTGTTGAGTAGTTAGAAATATGGGGCTTGTATGGACTCCATTTATGGTGGGCCTCTCTACCCATTGCTTTTGATTTTAGGTTGAATGTTTTGATTTAAGATGGAATAACCAAGCTTTTGGAGCTACTTTTTCTTTTTTGGTTAATTCCTATTACATTCTAAACATTTCAATCTATATGCCGTTAGGTTTCTCTAAAATTGCCAAAATTTTTTCTTCTGCCTTATTTCTGAAGCTTTCTTTCTTGTTAACTATGATATTTGCATTGCTACAACTTTATTAGAAATCCATTCTTATTTTTACGTTGATCTTTATAGGTACACATCGTGGGGTGGAAGATTACCTCACAGACCTGCTGAAGATCTTGCATTTGCAGTAGCACGTTTTTATCAGCGTGGAGGGAGCTTGATGAACTATTATATGGTACAATATTTAACAACTAAATATTTTATTAGATTGCCCTAGAATCGTAACAAATTATATATTTTTGCTGAAATGGCATAGGAAAAGTCTCATTTTCTGTTATGTGGTTAGAATTTATAAGGCTGGCTAAGAGCTGTGGTTAGATCTTACTAGAAATAGCAATATCTGTGGTCAATTGCATATCACATTATTAGGTTCTCTGGTACAATGCTATATATTGATGAGCCTGCGGATTCTTGCAGTATTTTGGTGGGACAAACTTTGGCCGTACTTCTGGTGGGCCCTTCTATATTACTAGTTACGACTATGATGCTCCAATTGATGAATATGGTAGGTGAAAGAGGACAAAGCAATGAAATCATTTATTGGTAACTCTTGGTGAATGAAGCATAAGTACTTGCCCATAAATTTGTACCTTTAAGATCAAATATAACTGGAATATTAAGGTCCCAAACTGACTGATGCCTTTTGTCATTTAGGTTTACGGAGTGAGCCAAAGTGGGGACACTTGAAAGATCTTCATGCTGCTATTAAGCTCTGTGAACGAGCTCTAGTGGCTGCCGATTCACCTCAGTATATGAAATTGGGACCAAAGCAGGAGGTTTCTTTTCTTTCTTTATATATATATATATAT
>JBBYHO010000002.1:11202861-11214571 GCA_038382025.1 Adansonia gregorii
TATATATATATATATATCTTTTTTAACTTCTTGCTCCACTGTACTGTATCAATTAAGTATTGGATTGAATAAATTGTTCCTGGTTGATGTGTCCATCAGGACATTATATATAAAAGAAATATATCTTGTTCTTGCATGCAAGTTACTCTTCAGTTGCAACTAATAGTGTTCTCACTGGAGTAGCTTGCATTGTTTATTAGAGATGGCAATAAGGTAGGTTGGTCTGATTGGAGTCATTTTAGTTTAGAGATCTGGTTAAATTGTTTACTTTTCTCAGTAAGCTTTTTTTCTGGCCCTTCGCTTTGCTAGAGATGGAGATCATATGGTTGTATTGGGTTTTGTGTTGAGTTATGGGCTGTTTCACTAAGGTCAGCTTTGGTCACCTCTACTCTTGCGCAACATGATCTGGTTAAAGAAGTTCAGGAAAGAAAATGGTTACAGTTGGTCAATTAGCTAAATTTTCCACTTAAACTGCTATACAAAAGTATCACTTATCATAAATTCACTAGACATATGAGACAATGTTGCTTCACAAGGTTGCATTTAGGTGATGATTGAAATGTTACAACACTGCAGCATAGAAGTTACCGACGTCGTTTTGGCTAATTCATATAGATGAGAAAATAAAAGAAGGGCATTGAGGAGGCTTCTTTGTTTCTGCATATGGTTTATAATATCATACTATTCAACTAAAATTGTTTTCTCTTTGCTTGATTTTTTTTTTTCTTTTTCTAGTTTTAAATCTGGTTTTAATGCCTGTAAGTAACTACGTGCAGGCACATGTATACTGGGAAAATCCCCAAACTAGTGTTCTGAACACTACTTTTTCTGAAAATCAAGGCGCATGCTCTGCATTTCTTGCAAATATCGATGAGCGTCAAACAGTAACTGTAACATTCCGTGGTAAATCATACTCTTTGCCACCGTGGTCTGTGAGCATTTTACCTGACTGCAGGAACACAGCATTCAACACTGCAAAGGTTTGCTTTTCAACTTTGGAAACGTGAGTTATTAATCAGTGGTGAATTGGTAATATGTTTCTGGAACAAACACATGATTTTTTTTATGCTTGTTTACCTGTCTGCCTTTATTGCTGGAAATGAGTGCTTCATTTGAATGCAGGAGCCAATTAATATAGTCCTCTATGAATCATCTTCCATTTATGAGGACTCAAATTCTCCCCATTACATCTGCACATAAAAAAAATACATGCCTTTACATGATAATGCTTTCTCTGTAAAAAGATTATGGCAATCGCTTCTGAATTAAATTGCAGGAAGCTCGTTCACTGCTTATTTTTCTGTCTCACATCATGACATTCATACATGTTCAAATTGCTTCCGCTAAAATAGCCTGCTTTGACAACAAACTGAGAATTCTGCTTTAGTTTGCTAGCTTCTTCGCTCTGCTTCATAAATCTGCATTGTAGTTGAAATTGAGATATATGAAATGAGTAAATTGGTAAAAAATGTGAGCCAGCTGAAAGTACTGAATTGTCTGCCTATAACTTAATATTAAGCTTTTTTTCCCATCTGCTTAGATGGAAGCAAAATTTTTGTCTCCTATATATTTATAACTCCTCTTTATTTTTCATACGTCGGAACAGGTTGGAGCACAAACTTCCAAGAAACTGCTAGAGTATGCCCTGTCTCCAAGAATATCTCTACCTGAACTAGTCATGAACAAAAATGAAATAACCAGTATCTCAGAGTCCTGGATGTCTGTAAATGAGCCAATTGGCATATGGAGTGCGAACAATTTTACATTTGAAGGGATGTTGGAGCATTTGAATGTTACAAAAGACGAATCTGATTATCTGTGGCATATTACCAGGTGAACTATGGTCTACTCTTAGATTACTCCGTCCTAACTCACCTTTCCTTTTTCTGTTTGTTTAACAAATTGTTTAAGGACTAAAATGACTCTTGAGTATCTCTTTGCTAGATTATTCTATTGGCCAAGTTTTTGCAGCAGAAAGATTTTTGTTTAGTTTACTCAGGATCCAGTACTTTTGAGAACTTAAAAGATTGCTTCCTTCCCTTTTTCCCTTTTCTTTGACCCCTAATAAGTTGGAAGATGGCGGGTTATGTTGCTGTTATTGTTATTATTATTCTGCAGAATCATAAAAATTGCATAGGTGGCAATCTTTATTATTGTACCACTCTTCTTGAATTTTCCCTAATGCTCTTTAATGTTTATACGGAATACCAAAAAGGTATTTCTATGAATGAATCTTATTTTGGGACTCCCAAATGAGCCGGAAGTATTAGTAGCTTAGTATATCCTTTTCGGGTGTGAGTGGGGAAAGAGGTGGGGTTTGTTAGACTATTATCTCCATTATTTGCATTGCCACAAAAGTGATGGATTTTAGTTTGCTGATGGTAATCTCTTGACTAAGCACTTTTGTAGTTTCCATTTATTTTAAATCTTCATTGATGCCTCTTTATTCTATATTTGGAATGTAGGATATATGCTTCTGACGAAGACATTGCATTTTGGAAGGAAAATCAAGTTAGCCCCACTCTTGTGATTGATAGCGTGCGTGATGTATTGCGGGTATTTATCAATGGACAGCTTATAGGTAAATTTGCATATTGTAACTGTATTTGATTGCTTGCATGTCCATGCAAGAGGTCTCTTCTTCTGAACGCTCACTCTTTAATCCCTATTTATATACTGTATTTCCCTTTAAAAACATGCATTTATTCAAATTCTTGTTGTCGTTATAAGTTTTAAATACATTTCAGAACTGAAGTTTTCACTATTATGTCTATGCTTCTGGAACTTAAGGTAGCATAAGTGGTCGCTGGGTCAAGATGGTGCAGCCTCTTCAATTTCACCAAGGTTACAGTGATTTAATATTGTTAACTCAGACAGTTGGTTTGCAGGTAAAACTGGTCATGTTTCGTCCCCGTATCTGATTATCATCTTCTAAAAATTTTGTATTGGTTAAGCAGAATACTTCTCTAAGGTGCTGCCTAGCATAATGGTAAAGCTTTACTAGGATTCTAGTAGGCTCTAGTTGCAAACTTGCAGCTAATGATTAAGGTAGATGATAACTGCGTTCAATTTTTAGATGCCACGTAAATCTATAAGATCGGTATTTAAAGGAGATTGACTCAAAAAAATGTGCCTGATTAGAAGATTATTGCTACAGCAGAAGAAAAACAGAAATCCCTCACTGCCTGATTCAGGAGTCTGTACCCTGAAAACTCTTACAATCAGAACTTTGATACTTGAAATACAGAACACCAGAGCAAACTTCGAAGTTCTATTTCTTTCATCCTGCTCAACCCCTCACTGCACCTAAAACAAAAGCCCCGAAAAATAACCCTATCCCTTGCCTTATTTTTAAGAAAAGGTTCATCTACTCATGGTGTGATTCAATCTGCAATGAATTTAATAATGTCATCTCAGGAAGCTAGTGGCTTGTTTACTTAGGAGGCTTGTAATGGATTAAATAAGTAATTAAATCTGCATGAATGTATAAAATTTTTGATTTTACAGTACAATAAGGCTGTTTTTTTTTTTTTTACTGTCTACTAGTAATTATTGCATTTCATAATCTATGCTATAAATCCTCATCTTGCCTTTTTCACTGTCATTTATAGGTATTCAAATTTTCAATTGCCCAATCATAAATCATAAATCAGGTTTTAAGGGCTGACTATTATTAAGCTTGACTCTAATCCTTCATCCACATTTTCTTGTTACAGTGGACCCAACGAAAGAAGTAGTTGAAACTGTTAAATCACTAGGATGTTCCTAAATTGAATTTGCAGTCTAGTGTACATTTTAGTTTAGTGTCTGAAACTGTTCATACATAAGTTTTTTATGTTCTCCTGTGTATTAATGATTTGCAAGTTGGGGTTTAGCAAAATTTAAGATAAGCTCCATATGTTCACAACAAAGAAATTTTGATTGCACCGAAAAATCTACCTTCTTCTTATTTAGACAGATGAACCATATTCTATTGGACTGAAGCAGATTCTTGCCCGCGGTTCTTCTGTAATGCAATATATTTAGGACTTATGGGTTTTATTGATTTCTAGCTAATTTAGTGACACAAGGTTTCTTAATTTTATATTTTTAATTAATAACTTGTCTCAAGTGGAATGATGACTATGGATCTCTGAGGTTGTAGCACTAAATTTTGCAATGATGATACAGAACTATGGTGCCTTTCTAGAGAAAGATGGTGCTGGGTTTAGAGGCCAAATTAAGCTTACTGGATTCAAAAACGGAGATATAGACCTTTCCAAGGCTTCATGGACCTACCAGGTTTGTATTTAATAATTTTTGCCAACTCTTGTCTTCTCGATTGTTATGATTTAAAGCTGTTTTCAACTATTGTGCATACACGTACGATTAATTTGTTTCTTCATACATTTTGTGATTATTACTCAAATATTAGCAGGTTTTTTTTTAGCTCTAGGCTTTTTCTATGATGCTGTTTATGTATTTGGAATATTTTATGATAAAAACAAATAATAAGCAACCAAAGAGGTGGGGAAGCGGAGGGTACGAAACTAATTGACACCGAAAACAAATTTTTCAGCATCCTTTTGGACAGGCGCTTGAAAACTTTCTTCCAGTTCTGCAAATGCAGAGGGATAAATGTTTAACATTGATATAGAGAGTAGGGATAGAGAGAGGGGAATAATTACATATAGGAATTTGGTTTAGCAACTTAATGTCTATGTCCTCTCAAGATTCTATCCTCTTGGGGATTGTATCTGCTACCTTTCGACGCTTTAGGATACTTGCTTTAAGGTGTTAGCTACCTTTTCCAGTGTTTTAACTTAGTAACTGTAGCTCAATGGAAGCCCTAAAACCTAACAATATCTCACAAGAGATCAATTCTTCTTTGTGACAAAAGATTAAAAACAATGCCCAGAAATACAAAGAGGCAAACATTAGGAGGTGAGACTTCTGTAATAGAGTTTTCAACTTGAAATAGCTTTGTGGTGTGCTTTCTTGCTCATAAAGGGCTTCTTGATGAGTTTCATGATGGAAGTATAGCCTTTTTCTCTTTTTTTTTTTTTTGAAAAAAAAGGAAAAAAAAAATTAAGCATCCTTTTATAGTAGATAAGATGTTATAGTTGTTACAATAATATAGGAGCATGTTGGCTGCATTTTTTGGCTATCTAAGTTTTGAAGTTCAGACTCAAACAGCCCACTTTGTGCAGAATAAAATAGACATGATTTTGATGTCCAAACATTCTTGGTCATGAAAGAAAAGCAATCTAATCTTGCCAGCTTCATATTCATTTCCATTGGACTCCATTAATGATGTTTTTTATGACAATCTGGAAATGTGTGGTCTTCACTCTGACACCTATTCTCTTTCTGCTAAAACTTGAATTCCCTTTGAATATGACCCGAGCCGGTGCATCTACAATTAATAGAAACTAAGAGTTTCAAGGATTGTCTTGGATGTGAACATCTTAAATTACAAATGATTGAAATTCTGCAGACCATGTTTGGTCATTAAACTCAAACTTTGATTTGTGCATCTGTCGCCTTTTTATAGCACAACTTCACTGCGGTTAGTTTCTTCTCCGCAATTCATAATTGGATTTTCTTCTACTTTTCTTTTTTCTACTGACGGTAGAAAATACAAAGGAAAACATTCAGCTGCTGTTGCATTATTTTGATTTTAGGTTGGGCTGAAAGGTGAATTCCAGAAAATATTCACCATAGAAGAAAATGAGAAGGCAGGATGGACTGAATTGAAGCTTGATGCTCCTCCATCCACATTTACTTGGTACAAGGTAAATTTATTCCCTGAAGAGTTGTCATTAAAATTAGCACTTACCAGGATGGGATATTCTTATTTGCAAATCCAATTTATTGCAGATTTATATCTCCTTGAAGAAATAAATTGGAAATATGGTTCTTCATAAATTGGAAATGTGCTAATCCAATTTATTATTATTCTTATTATTATTTTGGCCAGAAAGAAAAGAGTTTTTTTAGTCATAGGTACTACTAAAAGCAGTGATGTAAAGTCATATGGAATTGGGCATTAAATTTGCTCCCTTTTCTTTGATGGAATGTGCTAAGACTCAATCATGTTTCTTTGAACTAGTGTGCTAATTAGGAAAGATAGAAAACCATTGAAAGAAAAGAAGAATTGTATTTTCTTTTTTTTTTTTAAAAGAAAGAACATGCATCTTCCCATTTTTATTCCTTTGAAGTAAAGTCTACTTACATACATCCCTTCTATCCTCGATATAAGCAGGCATACTTTGATACTGCTGATGGGACAGAGCCTGTTGCTCTTGATTTAGGAAGCATGGGGAAGGGCCAAGCTTGGGTCAACGGCCACCATATTGGAAGATACTGGAATCTGACTGCCCCAAAACATGGATGTCAAGAAAGCTGTGATTATCGTGGAGCATATGGTTCCAACAAGTGCATGACAAATTGTGGGAAGCCTACTCAAACCTGGTATTATTTCCACTGGAATTATATGTAAATCAGTGGAAAGTTATCTATTATCGCATTACGAAATGTTGGCTTACTATTTGCATGCTCTAATCCCTAACGCGTTCAAAATAAGATAGTTGCAATGGAAAATGGCAATTTTTCTTCCACCCAATGATATATTTGCTATCTGTCAATCACCAGGTACCACGTGCCACGATCATGGTTACAGGCATCGAACAATTTACTTGTGATATTCGAGGAAACTGGTGGTAACCCATTTGAGATTTCCATCAAATTACGTATGCCTCGAATTCTCTGTGCTCAAGTGTCTGAGTCCTACTATCCACCTCTTCAGCAATGGCTCCTTCCAGATGTTATTGATGGAAACGCCTCCATAAAAGATATGAAACCCCAAGCTCACTTGCAGTGTGAACATGGGCATATAATCTCTTCCATAGAATTTGCTAGCTATGGAACTCCTCATGGCAGCTGCCAGAATTTTTCTAAAGGCAATTGCCACTCTCCAAATTCATTATCTGTGGTGTCCAAGGTATATATTTTTACTTAATAATAAAAAAGATCTATGTGTTAAAAAGTTCAGATAATTGGTCAATATGTACCTGAAACATAATTATAATGAGAAAGAGAGTCGCAGGTATATAAAAACATGGTAGCTGTTTATTTAGAAAGGCATTAGGCTATATTATTCATGCTCAGTATGAGTGTCGGATATAAGAACGGGTATGTTCAGTTTTTTTCTAAGCTTTTCCATGTATTAAGGTCATATCCCCATACCCATATCTGGAAATGTTTTGTGCATGGGTGCTTCAAGAAAAATGAAGAGTCGCAGGCGTCAGGTCCGTACTGAGCTTGACCGGATGTTTGAGCTTGCTAGTACTGTGGTCACAGTGATTGAAGTCATTTCAAGATATATCAACATTAGTCGAAGCTACATATTCATTCCTCCTAAACACTAGTAAAGTATGACGTATCCAAACATGCAAACTGTGGAAAAATGGCTAAAACTACTGAGCTTTATTAAGTTCATTTATGAGAGAATACACATGCATTTGTCAAAATGCAAATTTTGCACACGTACATTACATGCTCTGAAAACCTTTTTTTTTTTTTTTTGGAGAATTTTATGTTTGATAGATTCAATAATTTAGATCAACTTATTGAACTGAGTTAAATAGGGATTAGTTTCCCTTTATCTACATCATTGTGTTTTTAAGTGGACCCTGCCTCTTCCAAATCTGGGTATGTTACTCGGGCTTGTATTTGAGTGTTGGATATGAGTATACATCCAACATGAATATATTCAATTTTTTCTAAGTTTTTCTATGTATTTAGTGGATTCTTGGAAGGTTACATCCTTATACCTATGTCTCAGTATGCGTCGGATATGGGTTTCAAACCTGGTTACTTAAAGAAAAATGAAGAGTTAAGTAACATAGAAAACTAGTGCAATTGCTGATTCAAATGACAGCTTGGAAAGTCACAGCGTTGAGCACCAACTATCAGTTCATCTGATATAATTTGATTTTTTCCTTTTTTACCCCAAATGTTAACATACCAATTACCTTTTATATGATCCTCTCATCGTTGGAACCTTCACTGTATATTTTTAAGTAATCTAGAGTAGTCTGAGGTTCGAAAGGTTTTGTTATGGAGGAAAAACTATGTTACTTGGACATGAGTGCTAGTCTTACATTTATATACCTGAGATGGGTACGTGCAGTTCTTTTCTGAAGTTTTTCCATATATTTGAAAGGTCCTTGGGGATCATACCTTAATACCCATATCTAGATATGTATCAGGCATGTGTTCTTTAAAAAAAAATGAAAAGTTTTGCTGAAATTTTAAGTTGTATGATTGTTGCATACTGCTCAAATATCTGAAGTGTGCGGCTTTTACCCTTTTTTTTTTCATTGAATGCTATTTTCGCTTTCCTTCCGTTGATACTTCTAGTCTTTTCCTCGGCAATGTTTACAGGCTTGTGAGGGAAGAAACAGTTGTTCTGTTGAAGTTTCGAACTCCAGTTTTGGAGGTGACCCTTGCCGAGGCATTGTTAAGACATTGGCAATTGAGGCAAGATGTGTGTCATCATCATCATCAACCATTGGAGTCTCCCACTTCTAATTTTGACAGGCAAGTGGTACAATGAAGATGGTTGTGGTTAACATTATGGAACTACCTCTTTATTTATAAGCCATCCAGTTGTGATTAGTATTTCAATTTGCATCATTTGTACAAAATTTCATGCTCAAAAACCTCTGCTGTTGGAAAGAAGCATGTCTGGGGGTAGACATGTTTTTCTGAATAATGCTTTATATCAACTAAAGTCCTGAACTATGTATAACAATTTGGTGAACTCTATGTCTGAACTCGTTGGTTCCTTTTTAACAATTACTTGGGGTTCTGGGTTTAGACGGTGGAAATCATGTTTAGTTTTATGTTTGTAAATTCACTTGTATATATACTTTGATAATACAAAAAAAAAAAAAAAAACTGGAGGGGGTTGTGAATTGATGCACACGCAATTTCAAAGTATTTGTTTCAAATTGGATGCAGAATGTTGTATTTTAAAATCATTAGCCAAGTCTTTGATTAATGTTTGGGTGGTTTTATGAATGGGGAGGAAGCTTGGACTTGTACTGGGCTGAATCCTTGAGATGGTGAAAAATGTGTGTCGGAGCACGACCTTTCAATAAAGAGAACGGTTAGAAGGTGTCAGAGATGATATTTTGAGCATACTCTAATACTTAATAATAATATCCGTTAAGAAAGAGCTGGGTTAAAAGGTGTTGAAGATAGTATTCCGGGCATACTTTAATACTTAAAAGGGATCTAGGGATGATTGATAACCATGTGGAACATCATGAAATGTCGTTTGATCAAGGGAGAGCTAATAACGAATACAGTAGAATGGGGGATATAAATCTTAAATTACGGGTTGAGATTTTATCCATTAGGGTTTAATCTTATAAATAGTTGTTGAATTTTATCAAATTTGTTAATGTGACAACTTTAATTTTAAAATATTAATTTTGGCATTTAAAGCTTTACTTTGTAAGGGTTATAGTGCCTATTAATAATGCTTTTAAATATTTAGTGACGTGGCATTTATATTCAATAAATACTTAATAAGTAGCAGCACATAATGATGCCACATTTATTAACAAAAAATAGAATATTTTAATTTGAAAAATAAAATATTTTTTCTTTTTCCTTTTTGTTTTTTCCCTCCCTTCCGATCTCCCTTTTGTTTCGGCTTGGTTCAGGCTATTTTTGGCTTAACCACTGGTTGGTTTGGCTAGTGGAGGTTAGATCCAATGTCAGTAGATCGGATTGGCCTGAAATCACACCGAAAACGACTTGAAAATAGGTCAAGTCTAATGTGAGATTTTGCCTATTTTTAGCTCATTCTTGCCCTAATTTCAAGCCGATTCGGCCTACCGACGTCTGGTTTGACCTCTTCTTGAAGAGGCATCAAGCCTGATGTTGTTACTTATAACATGCTAATTCACGCCTTATGCTAGTCTGGCGAAGGAAGACAAGCCACAAAGTTCTTCGAAAACAAAATAGCATCTGAAATTTCGCCTCATGTTGTAACTTTCAATTCCATGATGGATATTTTATGCAAGGAAGTAAAGACATGGGAGGCGATTGACATCCTGGATTAATGGCATGTAAAGGCGTGAAACCAGATGTCTTCACATATAGTTTACTTCATGGATTTTCTCATTCCAGGCACTGGAAAGAAGTAAAGTGCTTTGTTTAGTAGAATTGTAAATGAAGGAGTCCATCCTAATTTAGTAACTTTTAGTTCTTCAATCAGTGCTTTATGCAAGGAAAAGACTGAAGAAGCCATGACTTTGTTGAAATTGATGATTGAGAGAGATAGAAAACCTAATGTCGTCACCTATAGCTGTTTAATACATGGTTGTGCAATTCATGTAAATAGGAAGAAGCAAAAAGCTTGCTCAATAGAATGATGAATGAAGGAGTCCATCCTAATGTGGTAACTTTTTGTTTTTTAATCAGTGCTTTATGCAAGGAAAAGAAGACTGAAGAAGCCTTTACTTTGTTGAAATTGATGATTCAGAGAGATACAAAACCTGATGTCGTCACCTGTAGCTGCTTAATACATGGATTGTGCAATTCAGGTAAATGGTAAGAAGCGAAAAGCTTGCTCAATAGAATGATGAATGAAGTAGACCATCCTAAGAGGTAACTTTTAATTCTTTGATCAGTGCTTTATGCAAGGAAAAGAAGAGTGAAGAAGCCTTTACTTTGTTGAAATTGATGAATCAGAGAGATCTAAAACCTGACGTTGTCACCTGTAGCTGTTTGATACATGGATTGTGTAATTCAGGAAAATGGGCGGAAGCAACAAGCTTGCTCAATAGAATGATGAATGAAGGAGTCCAACCTAATGTGGTAACTTTTGGTTCTACAATCACTGCTTTATGCAAGGAAAAGAAGACTGAAGAAGCCATTACTTCGTTGAAATTGATGATTCAGAGAGATTTAAAACCTAATGTCATCACCTACAATCGTTTGATACGTGGATTGTGCAATTCAGGTAAGTGGCCAGAAGCGAAGAGCTTGTTCTGTAGAATGATGAATGAAGTTCTTCATCCTACTGTAGTAACATTCAATTCTTTAATCCATGTTTTATGCAGGTAAAAGAGGTCCGAAGAAGCCATTACCATGTTGGAACTAATGATTCAGAGAGATATAAAACCCAACATTTTCACGTGCACCTCTTTAATTAAGGAATTGCTCAATTTAGGTCAATGGAATGTTCTACAGAATGATGAATGAGGGAGTCCAGCCCGATGTGGTAACTTCCAACTCTTTAACAAATGTTTTGTGCAGGGAAAAGAAGACTGAAGAAGTCATTACTTTTTTGAAATGGATGATTCAGAGAGATCTAAAACCAAACGTAGTCACCTACAGCTGTTTGATACATGGCTTATGCAATTCAGGCCGACGTGCAGAAGTAACAAGCTTGCTTGATAAGATGGTCACTGAAGATATTGCCCCTGATGTTCCAACTTTCAACATTTTGTTGGGTGCTATTAGCAAACAAGGAATAATGGAAAAAGCTCAAGAAGTACTTAAGGTGATGGACCAAAAAGGAGCGAAGCCTAATGGATTTACTTATAGGATATCGATCAAAATGTATTATGCGCAAGGTGAAATGTATAAGGCAAAGGATGTTTTGATTCAATGGCAACCCAGAGCTTTGCTCCTGATTTAGCGGCTTATA
>JBBYHO010000002.1:11222182-11235007 GCA_038382025.1 Adansonia gregorii
TATGTATGTATGTATGTATGTATGTATGCATGCATCATAGTCCATAAATATGTGGGTTAGGTTATTTGAAATTCCAACAAAGCTGTTTTAAAATGAAAGTGTTCAATTTGGAATTCCAACAAAGCTGTTTTAAGATGAAAGTTTTCAAGGACATGTATATCTATTTGCAGTAAAAAGTACATTTGGCCTTGGTGCGGTTCATGTGAAGGAAAAAGTAGATGTATAAATAAGCATACATATCTGTTACATATTTAATTTTTTATGAAGATAACATGGAACTGTAGAACTCAGGCGATTATTAATATAGGTACCTACATATATATATATATATTGTAAGCATGTTGGATGGATGTTAAAAGTAGTTTTTTTTCAGCCTTTTCCCGCGAGAAGTGGGTGAATGCAATTACTCTATCTGTTCCATAATTTTGTGCCCTTAAAGAGAGGGAAATTGTGAATCAGATTGAGTAATTGGCATTCTCGAATTGTATTGGCTCTTTTTTTTTTTTAATGACTTACTTTATGATTAGTCTAGATTCTGTTTGTTTTGTTCAGGCTGAGTAGCCCTGGATTCATCTTCATGCATCACAGAATTTACAAATATGCATGGTGAGCCTAAATGAAAAACAAAACTGACATCTATATGTTGCTATCGTTTTTTATTTTTCTTAAAGTATTCGTGTTTGATCCATATCCGCACATGGATATGAGAATATAATCCTTTAAGGGCCTTTGAAATACATGAAAGTATTAGAAAAAATTTGAACATGCCCATGTTGGATACCAGCATCAGACACTCACACTTAATTCTGAGGAATATAGTTTACACATAATATTTACTAAAGTTGGCAAGAAACCATGAACAATAATAGTAAGAGTTTTTGTTTTAAAAGTTTTTATAGGATTGGTAAAATGACTGGAATTAGTAAATTTACTGAATTAATGAATATTTGCGTATATGCATGTCTTTGGATGTCCATATGCATATGTGAGGACTGGTCGGGTTGTCTTTCTCGATTGTCCATTCCAATTTACGGCTTGCATATTTATATTTGCTCATACATCTAGATGGTACCTTGCATTTGAACACATTCCTTATTGATGGTATTTATCTCTGCGAATTGACAATTTTGAAAGTGTTCCTTTTTAATGTGGCTAAATGAGAGTTTTGCTAGAATAGTTCCTAAGTATGACTTTGTCCCATTAAGTCCAGTAACATAGATTGAATGCTAAGAAACCTAAAATGAGAGCTTTTACCCACTGAAAGTGAAACAATTTAGAGGACTCAAATGTCCATCTTGTGATGTAAATAGTTGGAATGGGAAGAACAGCAACGATTGGCAAAGCGGAGATGGGAACGTGAACAAGTGCGCAAGGATGCTACCGATGACTTGTCCGAAGACTTGTCAGAAGGAGAGAAGGGAGACGCTGTTGGTGAGTTGATACAAGCTGAGACCCCGAGGAAAACGTTCCAGCGAAACTTTTCCAACTTGGAAGTGTGGTCAGATGACAAGAAGGAAAAAAAACTCTACATTGTCCTTATAAGGTATCATTCTCTCTAGTATGCATCGATCTTAAATTCATGTTAAGATTTGTCCATTAATTTAAGCCTACTTCATCAGTAATTTTGTCACTCCTACATTTCTTCTTTGTAAACCAGTTTGCATGGTTTGGTCCGAGGAGATAACATGGAGCTTGGTCGAGATTCCGACACTGGTGGACAGGTAAATGCTGTATTCTACGACGAACATAACTATCGCTGACATTTTTGCCTCACTTCATTTCTTTGCTGTTTTTAATAAAAATAAAACGATCCTCAGGTCAAATATGTGGTAGAGCTTTCAAGGGCTCTTGCAAAGATGCCAGGAGTGTACAGAGTAGATCTTTTCACTCGGCAAATCTCGTCACCAGAAGTTGATTGGAGCTACGGTGAGCCTACAGAAATGCTAACAACTGCCGGTGAAGATGCAGATGGCAACGATGTCGGAGAGAGTAGTGGGGCATATATTATAAGGATTCCTTTCGGTCCACGTGATAAATACCTTCATAAAGAATTATTGTGGCCATATATTCAGGAATTCGTAGATGGTGCTCTGGCTCATATTCTTAATATGTCGAAAGTTCTAGGCGAACAAATCGGTGGAGGCCAACCCGTGTGGCCATATGTTATCCATGGTCATTACGCTGATGCCGGCGACAGTGCTGCTCTTCTCTCAGGTGCATTAAATGTCCCAATGGTTTTAACAGGACACTCTCTTGGGAGAAACAAGCTTGAACAGCTGCTTAAACAGGGACGACAGTCGAAGGAAGACATCAATTCGACATACAAGATTATGAGAAGAATTGAAGCAGAAGAACTTTCCCTTGATGTTGCAGAACTGGTCATTACAAGTACCAAGCAGGAGATCGAAGAGCAGTGGGGACTTTACGATGGGTTTGATGTCAAGCTTGAAAAAGTTTTACGTGCCCGTGCTAGACGTGGGGTAAACTGTCATGGCCGATACATGCCTAGGATGGTGGTAAGAATCAAATTAATCGCAGGCCACTAGAAGTTTGAAACGAAAAATGGGACATTATTGAATCATTTTGTTTGCACCTCTTCTTTTGGCTTTGAAGTACAATTTATTTGCAGGTTATTCCCCCTGGCATGGACTTCAGCAGTGTTGTAGTTCAAGAGGATGGCCCGGAGGTCGATGGAGAACTTGCCACAGTTATTGGCGGTGCTGATGGGTCATCTCCGAAGGCAATTCCAACAATATGGTCAGAAGTAAGTAGGTCAGCTATATTAGACACTCGTTTTTCGGAAATCCTAAAGGAGGTGTTATTGATTCTTCCGACTATGTTTGGCAGGTGATGAGGTTTCTTACAAATCCCCACAAGCCGATGATCTTGGCATTATCTAGACCTGATCCAAAGAAGAACATAACCACTCTTTTGAAAGCCTTTGGAGAGTGTCGTCCTTTACGAGAGCTTGCTAATCTTGTAAGTTAGTTTGTGTAACAATTATGATTTACAGACTCGGAAGAAAGATTAATAATACTAATTTTTTTTTTTTTTTTGCGCAGACACTTATAATGGGGAACAGGGATGATATTGACGAAATGTCCAGTGGGAATGCTAGTGTACTTGTAACTGTATTGAAACTTATTGACAAGTATGACCTCTATGGGCTGGTGGCCTATCCGAAGCATCACAAACAGTCCGATGTTCCAGATATTTATCGACTTGCCGCAAAAACAAAGGTTAATTAGAGTTCGTATTTATCGGAGCTACCTTATGCGCTTTTTGTTTTTATTTAACTAACTGAATGAAAATACGGCAGGGAGTTTTCATAAATCCTGCTCTAGTTGAGCCTTTTGGACTTACGTTGATAGAGGTTCGTTCCTATTGGTTCGTATTTGTCCAGATGCTACCTTATTGAGCACAATGAAATAGAACTTTGATCTCTATTTATTCAATATAATGTAGGCAGCAGCCCACGGACTTCCAATGGTGGCAACCAAAAACGGTGGACCGGTTGACATCCAGCAGGTAAGAACAATGACTATATCTCTCAATCATGAGGTATTGCTCGGTACACCTTCCGGAGCTTTTGAGTATAACTGTCCACCAGGAAGGTTGAAAACAAAGGGACTAAAAACTTAGTCGCAACTGTTTGTTCAAAAAGTTATAAAAATTCTGAACACCCCCATTGTCATCTCTCTTTACGTTTACTTATGCAAATGTTATAATAGTTCAAATCTTGATATTTCTTTTTAATGAATTTTAGGCACTAAATAATGGCCTTCTTGTGGATCCCCATGATCAGCAAGCGATTGCTGAAGCCTTGCTTAAGTTGGTATCGGAGAAAAACTTATGGCATGAGTGCAGAAAGAATGGTTGGAAGAATATACACTTATACTCATGGCCTGAACACTGCCGTACGTACTTGACCAAGGTGGCAGCTTGTCGAATGAGACATCCTCAGTGGCAAACAGATACACCGGGGGATGAAATTGCTGCTGAAGAATCATCTTTAAACGACTCGCTTAAAGACGTGCAAGACATGTCCCTTAGGCTTTCAGTTGATGGAGAAAAAGCTTCACTGAACGGATCCTTCGACCCTATAGCTTCGTCTTCTGGTGACCCTGAGCTGCAAGACCAAGTAAAACGTGTCTTAAGCAAGATTAAGAAGCCGGAAACAAACTCGAAAGACAATGAAGGAGGGAAGCTTGAAAACGTGGCCAGCAAGTATCCAGTGTTGAGGAGGCGGCGTAGATTGATTGTAATAGCACTTGACTGCTATGACAGCAATGGGGTCCCTGAGGAGAAGATGGTTCAAATTGTACAGGACTTACTTAAGGCTGTTCGGCTGGATACTCAAACTACACGAATCACAGGGTTTGCTATGTCGACAGCTATGCCAATCTCGGAAGCAATAGAGTTCTTGAAATCAGCAAAGATTCAAGTAACCGATTTTGATGCTCTGATCTGTAGCAGTGGCAGTGAAGTGTATTACCCTGGAACTTATACTGAAGAAGACGGAAAACTTTTTCCGGATCCTGATTATGCATCTCATATTGCCTATCACTGGGGCTATGAAGGTCTAAAGAAAACAATTTTGAAGTTGACGATCCCCGAAGGCGAAGAAAAATCCTCATCTTCCCCTAGTCCCATTGAGGAAGACGTGAAATCGAGCAATGCCCACTGCGTTGCATACTTTGTAAAGGATCTGAGTAAGGTAGATATATTGAGTTGACTATTGGTAGCATAAGAATTAATTGCATTTCTTCTTGTTTTAGATTTTATGGTGGCTTGCTTTTACAGGCAAAGAAAGTGGATGATTTGAGGCAGAAGCTTAGGATGCGAGGCCTGCGTTGCCATCCGATGTATTGCAGGAGCTCAACTAGACTGCAAGTTGTTCCTCTCCTTGCATCTCGAGCACAGGCACTCAGGTACCGTTATGCAGATCGATACTTTTTTATTAAAATGGATCTTGATTCTTAGGCAGGATCTCAAACACCCCTGGTGTTTAAATGCTTTAAGAAACTTGTTGATTCTGATTATTAGGTATCTTTTTGTGCGCTGGAGACTGAATGTTGCAAACATGTTTGTCATTGTTGGCGAAAGTGGAGACACCGATTACGAAGAATTGATACCTGGGGCTCATAAGACTTTGATCATGAAGGATGTGACGACAAAGGGTTCTGAAGCATTGCTCAGAACAACTGACTTGAGAGACGACATCGTCCCTGTCGATAGCCCCTTGATAGCCAGCATTAAAGGTGGAGCAACAGCTGATGAGATTGCTGAGGCTTTAAAATTGTTATCTAGAGCAAGCCTCTGAAAGCTGGAACTGCTAGAACATGAGATGATTGTTTAAATTCCTTATTATTCCAATAAAAATTCTTGTTAAATCCCTGTTTTTGAATGCTGTAAAGGAATGGGAATTTCCCATTTTTTAGAGCATTCTCTAATGTTTTCTGCCAAATTTATGTAGATAAGTTTCAAATGGTTCTGATGCTATCAGGTCATACATATGCAGACTAGTGTACAATGGCCGCTACTGATATCCTATCTTCTTCTTCTATCTGATGTAGATAAATATTCGACTTCCATTGCTGAAGTTATTTGCATATATTAATAACTAATGTTTCTCAGATTTAACTATAAGTATTAAATACGAATATATTTTATTATAAATATATTAATTTTTTATCTAATTTTTTTATATCTAAAAGATCTTTTTTTTATATTTATGATTGAATATACATGGGACATAGGTATTGGATAGGCTTATTTATAGGTTGGTCGAGAAGTGGTCCCAAACTTTTAAATTTTTTTACTGTTAAGCTAACTTAAAAAGTTTGTCTCAGTATTTATTATGTTATTAAAATGTTAATTTTAATATTAATATATATTTTTATAATCAAATTTAAATAAAAATTATAATTTTTATTAAAATAATATAAAAATATAATCTTTTAAATATATAAAAATATATAAAAAAATTAAATATATTTTTATTATACGTATACTCATATTAAGTACACTTGACTTATGCTCCCAAGTTGCTGGCTAGGTTGTGCAAGCATTTAAATCTTGCTGAAGTTATTATTCATTTATTTTGCATATGAACATTTGATTAAATCAATTGGTGTATGCTCCTCTTATTGAATAAGTGGAGTTTAAATCCATGCTTCTCAGTATCAAATTTGATTAAAAAAATTTCGTTTACTATTATTTTTTTGAAGGAAAAAGGGAGAAAGTTATGCTATTATTCTTTTGAAAAGTTAAAAAAATGCATGCTATCATACTTTATAATAAGCGTATTTATATTATGTTTTTATGTTATTTTTAGTGTTATAGTCGTATTTAAGATATTATATATTCATATGTTAATAATTTGTGTCATATAAATTTTAATATGTTCATATACTTAAATCCTATTCATTTTATTTTTTCATATCATATCATATCATATCATATTATATTTTAATTATTTTTCTTATATCTTTGTTCAATCTATATATGTTTACTAGGAAAAATACATTTAATCTTAGATTCGAAGTTTACAATACTTAATTGAACTAGCATGCATACTCGCACTATGTTGCAGCAATTTTTTCCCAATCTTAATATATTTTACATTGGTTATGAATATAAATATTGGTTTAAATTATAAATAATTTGAATAACTAATGAAAATTTGAATAAATAACTCAAGCTAAAATGAGTTTTTAAAAACTTTTTTTATTTAGCATATTATATTTTAATTTTTCATCACATTGAATTTCTTAATAGAAATTATATACAAATAATAATGCATAGATTATAATCTACTATGTGCGAAAATAAAATGTTTTGAAAATCTTTTAAGGTGATGGAGAAAAAGCATCAGTCATCGAGAAAAAAAGGGTGAAAGAAACAGGAAGGAAATAAAAGAAAAAGCTTTGAGGATATAATAAAAGGGAGGCAAGAAAAGGAGTCAATGAGGCTAGACGGGAAAATAATGGGTAAAAAAAGTCAAATTATGAGGGATGAAGCATGTATACAATAAAAGTCTATTTGTTTTACGAAAAATGATTTTTGAAAAATGTTTCTTGCATTGTTTACTGCATGTTTCATGAAAAATAATTTAATCAATAGAAAATTGTCAAAGTTGGAGGTAAAATTATGAGTTTTTTTTATATATCTCAAAAGTCTCTTAGAGACAATTATACAAGTTTTCTGATAAGCTTCTAACTAGGAAACTAAATTTGCTAATTTAAAAAATAGATAACTACCTCTTATGATTTTAGGGATTTGCATATAATTCACAGCTGGTGTATATCTGCTACATCTAATTTTTATCTCCAGCTCATTCTCCTAAAGTCTAAGCAGTAATTATGATATTTTAATAGTCTTCTTTAAGCTAGAGAATAGAGGTCTTCTATTCCCAACTTGGAAATATGCTTCTGAAAGCTTATTTTGTTTAAACCCTTAGTGAATACATCTGCTAGTTGGTCCCCGATAAACATATAAGGTGTGCAGATCAAACCACTATCTAGTTTTTCTTTTATAAAATGTCTATCTGCCTCTATGTGTTTGGTTCTGTCATGTTGCACTGGGTGGGTTGTGTGCAATATTTGTTGCTAATATATTGTCATAATAAAACCTTAAAGGTCCTTTCTCTTCAACCTTTAAGCCTTTAAATAGTATTCTTTACCATAGTAGATCACATGTACCTTGTGCCATTACACTAAATTCTGCTTCAGCTTTCGATCTAGCCACCATATTTTGTTTTTTTCTTCTCCATGTAACCATACTACCCTAAAAAAAAGTACAATACCTTAATGTAGGCGTTTTATCCATCGATGATCTTGCATAGTTAGTGTCTGTATAGGCTTCAAGTAGCACACCAATATTTCTCGAAAATAAAATTATTTTTTCGGTATTAGCTTTCAAATAGTGTAGGTTTTTGTAGACTGCCTGTAGATGCACTTCCCTTGAATTATGCGTAAATTGACTAACTACACTTACAGCATAAGCTATGTTTGATCTTGTGTGCACGAGATAAATCAACTTGCCAACTAAACCCTAGTACATTTCTCTATCAACCATAAGATCTTCTATTGCTTCTTTAAGTTTATGGTTTAGATTAATTGCTGTATTTGTAGGTTTACAAGCCAATTTTTTTATTTCTTTTAAAAGATCAGTAACGTATTTTTGTTGAGGTATAAAAATACCTTGCTTTGAATGAGTCACCTCAATTCCTATGAAGTATTTCAATCTTTTTAATTGTTTTATTTCAAACTCTTTCATCAGACACTGCTTCAAAAGGTTCTGCTCATTTTCATCATTCCTAGTAACAATGATATCATTAACATATACCAGTAAGGCTGTCACTCCCCTTATTTTTTAGTGTTTTACAAACAAAATATGGTCTCTTTGACTCTGTCTATACAACAGCAAGCATTACCTTAACAAAGTTCCCAAACCAAGTACTTTGAGATTGTTTAAGACCATACAATGCTTTTTGTAATTTGCATACCTTATTAACTCCTATAGTTTCTTCAAACCCAGGTGAAATCTCCATGTATATTTCTTCCTCCAAGTCACCAAGTAGGAATGCCTTTTTTTATATCATATTGGTATAAATCCCAACTAAAATTTGCTGTCAATGACAATAAAACCCTTAACATATTCATTTTCGTCATCAGGGTGAAGGTTTATTGGTAATCTACCTATAGGTTTGAGTGTAAACCTTGGCTACCAACTTGGCCTTATATCTTTCAAGTCTTTTATCAGCTTTACATTTCATAAAGAAGATCCATTTGCAACCAAAAAACTTCTTTTCCTTTAGTAATTCTTTGATTTTCTAGGTTTTCTTTTTCTCCAATGCATCCATTTATTCTTTCATGGCTTTTCTCCATTTTTCTTAAGATAATGCCTCAAATAGAGTCTTAGGAACATATATAATATTTAAACTTATGAGAAAAGTTTTATGGGATGGTGAAAATCTATCAAAGGATACAAAATGCCATAGTGGATATAAGGGATGCTTAGTGCATTCTCTTGAATTTTTTTCCTTACTTGCAATAGGTAAGTCTAAGTCAACATTTTCATCCTTAGATAGTATATTTTCAATTTGAGCAGTGGGTTCAGAGATTGTTACCTTATTTCTAAAATTAAGAATAGAATCTTAGATATGTGTTGAAGTAGAAACTGGAGCTTTGCCTCTTAAATCACTTACTTATATCTCCAAGTGTCATAAATAAGGGTTTTTTGTGGGGATAAAGGTAGTGACTCAATTTGATTTTGAAATTCAACTTCTTGTAGTGATTACTTTTGGTTTCTAGTATGTAATTGAGACTGGTTTTGAGGTTCAACTTGTGGCAGTGATTGGTTTTGAGGTTCAACTTGTGGCAGTGATTGGTTTTGAGGTTCAACTTGAGGTAAATTAAGAGTAAGCAAAGGTGGCAAAAACAATCTTTGTCTTTATCTCCCAATGAATCCTCCCCCCTGAAGGTAAGGTTGGGTAAAATAAGATTTTTCTTTTTCAAATGTAACATCAACAGTGATAAAAAAAAAAAAACTTCTTGGTAAGTGGATGGTAGCATTTGTACCCCTTTTTAGTTGGAGAATACCTAACGAATATGCATTTTATGGCTCTAAAATATAACTTTCCCTTATTGTTACTGTGCATATGAACAAATTAAGTACAACCAAATACTCTTGGGGTGAGGCCATTGGAAGAAGTAAGATCCGGGTTGAATTGGGGAAGGTTTTTCATTAGTGATTTAGAATCTAAAGACTTAGAGGGTAGTTTATTTATAAGATGAGTGGTTTTAGGATAGCTTCTCCCTAAAAAGTGTTAAAAACATTTTGTTAAAACAAAAGAGCTTGTAGTAGGTAACAAATGACTATTTTTTCTCTTGGCAACCTCATTCCGTTGAGAGGTATTAACATAAGAGGATTCATGAATTAGGCCTTCTTGTTCAAGTTAAGGTGTCAGAATCTAATTAAAATAATCCCTAACATTATCAAGTCTAACTCTCTTTATTTTACCCCCAAACTGGTTATGAATCATGTTAAAAAATTTAGGGAAGATAAAACTCATATCAGATTTATGTTCAAGTAAATAGATCCACGTTACCTTAGTGCAACATCAATAAATGATACAAAACACCTTGAACCAGTCATGCTAGGAAAAGTAGATGAACCCCATGTCAGTATGGATTAAATAAAAAGGCTTTGAACATTTTTATGCTAGTAGGAAAGGACACAAGTTTGTGTTTTGTATACTCAAACACATTACAGTGGAAGTCTTTAATATCTAATCCATCAAACAATGAAGGAAACATAATTTTCAAAATTTTAAAGGAAGGGTGCCCATAACTATAATGATGGAGCCAAACAACATCTTTATTAAAACTAGACAAAAGAGAAAGAGATTAGCTACCCCTGACACTTTTTGACTGATTTGATGTTTCAAGATAGTAAAGACCAGCTTTCTTCTTATCAACTCTAATAATCTTCCCCGTATTCTAATCCTGAAATACACAATGAGTTGGGTAAAAAGTAACAGTACAGTTTAAGTAATTGGTAATTTTTGAATAGAGACTAGATTGGTGGAAAGCTTGGAACATGGAGCACATTCTTAAGAGTAATCTAAGGATTAATTTGGATGTCCCCTATACCCACTACAGTGATGAAAGACCTATCAACTACAAGAATCTTCCTATTACTAGGACAATGAGTGTAATTTTGAAATTTTAGAGAGGAGTTGGTCATATGATCTATGGCTCCCGAATCAATGATCCAAGAGTCTATGATGACTCCATCTAAGGCACTTAGTCCATAAGAAAGGATGGGTTTACCTAATATTGCTAGGGAACATGTGTTGCTGGCTTTGGATTTGCTTAAGATCCTAACAATATTATTTGTTTTTCAATCTCTTCTTTATTGAATTCTTCTTGTTCTAGAGTTATTTCAGAACCTATCAAGGTTAAGTGAACTTGACTTTGACCTTTTTTCTATCCTCTTTTGTATCCCTATTCTTGGCTTTCAAAAGTAGGCTTAACATTAGTTTTCAACATTTTTCTCTAATATGTCTAGGTTTCTTACAGTAAGTGCACTTAGAAGGTAACTTAGTTTCAGCCATGTTCCTTTAGGATAGGACGAAATGTGTTTAGGCTATTTAAGCCAAAAAAGAGATTGGAAACAATGGTAATTAAGGCCAAAGAGGAAAAAAATAAAGAAAAATGGCTATTAAGGCTAAAAAAAATATGTCTTAGAATTTTACAGCTTTGATATCATGTCAAAGTTAGAGGTAAAATTCTGAGTTCTTTTTTACATTTCAAAAGTCTCTCAAAGACCATTTATACAAGTTTTCTGATAAGCTTTTAACTAGGAAACTAAATTTGCTAATTTAAAAAATAGATAACTACTTCCCACAATTTTAGGGATTTTCACATAATATACAGGTTGTGTATATCTTCTACAGCTAATTCTTATCTCTATCTAATTCTCCTAAAGTCTAGGTGGTAATTATGGCCTTCTAACAAAAAATTACTTATTGACCAATAAAAAAATAAGATCTTTCAAAGGCCCTACTTCATAGGAGTCCCTTCCTTCTAACTCCCATTCTTTATGTCTTGCTTTCAGAGGCCTTTCTTGGCTCCTCTTTTAAAGAAAGCCCTGATTGTAGACCATCTTTTTGCCTTTCTTTTTCCAATAAGGAGTCCGACCGATGAACCTTGGGAGCATTCCTTCGTTGTGTAACTTGGTTTTGGCTCGAGAGGGTGCCCCCAGCACCTCGGTGTATAGGGATGCCCCCAAGGTTTTAACTTTGCGATAAACCATGATCTTAGACGAGACTTTTAGGATTTGAGGATGATTTATTCTTAGATTAAGACAACTTTTGCATAAGACTTTTACCATAATTCGAAACGGGAGGTAATTTCTTGCCAGATCATAACTCCATCATGAGGGAACGATAATTTTTGAAAAATAGCTCTCCATAACTAACATAAGTTTTATATTAAAACTTAACTTAACTCTAGATAAATATTATTATTATTATTATTATTATTATTATTATTATTATTATTAATGATAATATTTAACTTCCAATTTTAAAAAATACTTAAAAAATATTAAAACGTTAATATAAAATTATTTTAATATTATAATTTTCAATATTTATATTTTTATTATTATTAAACATACAAATTATATTTTAATAATATAAAATACAATATTATTTGTTTTAATAATAATTAATAAATATTAATGTAATTTATTATTTAATGATATATTATAACATATAAGTAAAGTATTATTTAATATTACAAATAATATTCTATTTAAAAATTTTAAAAAATAATATTTTAATAATTATTATAATATCTTAAATATTTATATTTATATAATTATATTTTAATAATAAATAACATTATTTTAAGTATTTAACATTAATATAATATTTTAGCATTAAATGTTATCATTAAATATTACTATTTGAAATATTAATAGTAAAAATTATTAATTTAATGATAAATAATTTTTAATAATTTAATAATTAATAATTGATATTTATGCCAATATTATTATCTAATAAATGTAAAATGATGTTTTAGTAATAATTATATTAATATAATTAACATTTTAATAATAATGATAATATTTTAAATATTAATATTTTAATATTTTAATAATAAATGTGTTTAGGTTCTAGGCATGCGTGGGACCTGTACCATAAGATTTAAAACATGCCAATAGCTCAAAAAAATCAATTTGTATAAAAGGTTTAAGTGGTGGAAGTCCCTAATCATAATTATTAAAGCAGGCCAATGGTAAAAGGCG
>JBBYHO010000002.1:11240627-11254967 GCA_038382025.1 Adansonia gregorii
TTTTTAACTGCTTAAATTTTATCAAATAAGTCCATCAGTAATTAAATCATCTTTTTTTTTAATGAAAATTTTAGATTGCCATTTGTATTTTATTTATTACGATTTTGAATTTTAATAATAAGATTAATTTTATAGATAAAAAGAATTTTAATTATATTGAATTATTATGATTAGTATGAAATAATTGTTTTAGATAATAATTTTTTTATGTAACTCTGGTTAAATTTCCCAGAACAAATGTGAAACTAAAGTCATAAAAAATGCAATTATATATGGACAATTATCCCACACACTAATTTTGATATCTCAATGCGCAAATAAGATTTTTTTTTTTCTTTTAATCGTTCAGACCCATTAATTGGAAAGATATAATCTCTCC
The DNA here is from genome assembly GCA_038382025.1 of Adansonia gregorii. Lineage (NCBI taxonomy): Eukaryota > Viridiplantae > Streptophyta > Magnoliopsida > Malvales > Malvaceae > Adansonia > Adansonia gregorii. The sequence continues at coordinate 11,241,007 of JBBYHO010000002.1, forward strand.
CTTTTTTTTCTCAATAGCTTATAGTAATTTTTTTTTTAAAAAAAATCTATTTTAATTTAATTTATTTCGATAATTATTGCATATATATATATGTTGTGAGCTTTTTTCTTTTATATATAGTAGTGATTTAGTTTATTACAACTTAATACGTAAATATAAAATTACCTCAAAGTGATCTTATTTCGACAGGAAAGGAAGGGAAATGAAATTACATGACATTGTACGTAATTAGAAACTTAAAACATGAAACAAGAAACATTAACCTCGAGTTGCTGTCATAGATGCAGAGAGAGCTCCAGTAACCCTTTCTATGATTATTGAAAAGCGACACTTCTAAAGGAGATGACCAATCGTTATTACAGCAGACATTGGGCATATTAGCAGGCTTATTCCGTATTAGCATCCGTCTGCCCCAACGTTTATATAGAATATGTATAGAAAATATTGAAACCGCCTTTTCCAGTAGCTGCAGTCTTTTTTGCAGCTTTTGTTGTTACAGGAACTATGTCGTATGGTTTCGCAGCTTTCGTTGTTACGGGAACTATGTGGTATGATTTCGCAATTATCCCATCAAATAATTTGGTCCTACTTGTTATCAATGGGTTCATGCTGAGTTAGCCGAAAATCAGTTTTATCAAAAGCTTGATCTAAAATTCCCCAAAAATGAGTTTTTTATAACTATATTGGCAATAATCCAACAAAACGAGAATTATTTAAAGCAGGTTCAGTGTACAAAGGGGATATCATAGAAACAATCCCAACAAAGAATAGAATGAAATGTCCAGATTTAGAACTTGAAAACTATATTACCCGGACTTATTCTCTAAAGTATCTTTTTTTCTAACACTTATGTCTAACACATTCGGAAACAAGTATGAGTCATGATCTTCTAAACACGTAAAGAAAAACTTTAGAAAAATTAAGTACACTTATCTTCAACACATGACCATATCCGACATTCACTCAACAGTCTGGTCAACTTGGTTTGAAAACGATACATGCAACAAGAGATTCACTTTAACAGTTGAGAGGCATTTCGCCAATGAAGTAGTAGACTAGGTATGTGTGTGCATATATATATGTATATATGCTTGAATACTAGTTCAAAAGTATCCTATTGCAACTCTTCAACGAAGCAATTACCATCAAACCAAATAGAAGCAGGTTTAAAAAACAAAAAAAAACAGTACACAAACATTTCCGTTAGTCACTAGATTCATGAAAAATGGACAAAATCCTGCTTATTTTTATGTTCTTTGAAAATAAAGGGCAAAAAATCATTTACGAAATTCAGTAGCGATGGGAAGGTCAGAGGGGTGCGGTATTAACCACGGCTTCCAGGATTGCCTTTTCCAAATTTTCTTCTTCAATCCACATGGAACTTTTTCTGCGGAGTAGTTCATTTGCCTCTTTCTTCTTATTCTCATGCAGCTTCTGTTTCATTCTCCAATTTTCAAGCTTTTCGGCTCTTTCTCTCAGCTGCATTCATAGAAACAGATTCTTTTGAGTATAAGATAGAGAGCTTATATATTGCAGGAGCATGTAACTTATTTTCTATGTAACTCAGACTTGGATATGAGCGAGTACATGTAATTGTCCAACATAAATATATTCAATTTTTTCTTTTTGAAGTTTTTCCATGTATTTGAAGATCATATTCTCGTATCCATGTCTGAAAATGTGTCTGACATAGGTACTTCAAGAAAAATGAAAAGTTGAAGCAACATAGCATATTTTCAAATTGAAGTTAGAAATAAGCCGCAAACGTGATGTTGAACATAGCTGAGGTACATATAAATGGATTGAACAGATAGCAGACAATGTGTCATTAACATGTAAACAAACTTCACCACCATGAAATTAAAAGATCCAACAGTCCTGAGAATGGCAGCAACTGCAGGGGAAGAGAATTTAAACCCCACAGTACAAAGGGGAAAAAAAACAAAAAAAACATAACTACTGTTCTCTGCAAATGAAGCGACCAATTACACAAATCCTGAAATGAAGTTCAACATTACAACATTGAGAATGAGAAGTGCTTCAAAATGCGAGCTCCTATCCGGCTCCACACACAATTAACCATATTCCAATTATTAATAAGCCTGAAACAACAATGATTGCATTCTGAAAAATGTTTTGCTATTTTTACCGGATTTTACTATTCTCCTCTCTTATCTGTTTCCCTCATGCCAGCAAGTTTCCTTAAGCAGAGAAGTTATCTTTACCCAAATAAATGATTTAAATCCTTCCTAGCAGATGAATGCATTAAGTTGGTTACAGATTGCATAAACCCCCAAAAAAAAAATCATGAAAGGGGCTGGATCTATGATCTATAATTCTAAATCTAGGTGGAAAAATTTTCAGAGGGGGGTTGGACTTTATTATTTGAAATCACTTAGTCACCTTGCATCAATCTACAAGTGCACCTTCAACAGGTCTATTATAATTATAAAGGTTCAATTTTGGAAGCTGTATTTTTAGATCCCAATGGCAAGAGTGATCCAGGGATGGCCAATCTCGATGCATATTATGGTCTTTTGTTTCTATGTTAATATTCTTTCATTAAATACAAACTCAAGCTAGTAGCAAGCAAAGTATTGTCCTCAAACATCTTGTGCTTACCACCAGTGTCAAAATAGTGTTCTCACCTAGCCTCAGCAAACCGAGGATCAACAATCTCAACCAAGGTATTCAAGATAATATCAAATATTTTATACAAAGGAATTCCATTTCTTTTCTCCATTTTCTCAACATTCAAAGTGTAAATGCTATGATAACATTAGTTCTTCGATTTGATGCAAATTATAGGGTTTAGGAGATTCTCTTACTCAACTTAAACTAACATATAAGGTTAACAATAAGTTCTTTTATTTCTCATATGCAAAGTAACCCTATTGTATCTACAAGCTAACAATTATCACTACTTGTTCGTCATCTGGCATCATCAAATAAGGAAAGAAATATTAGGGTCCTGAGTTTCGTCTTTCGCCTAAACAAATCTCCCAATCCCAATTTCCAAACTCCAAACCCAAACCGTATTTGGCTAATATCTAGGTGTCTAACTATTTCCGATTTCCAATTCTTATTTTATTAATAAATTAAAACAAAAGGTATGCGGTAAAAGATTACCAGGGCTTGTCGAAACTCTTCTTCAGCAACCTTACGCTCTTGGGCTCTAACCTTAGCAGCCTCAGCCTTAAGCCTTTTCCGCTCTTCATTAGCAACTCTAATAGCCTCCTTCCTAGCCTCTTCTTTTCTCAGCTTCTCAAGACGCAACAACTCCATCTCACGAATGTATTCCTTGCGGACATTTTTGACTTGCTTGGCATAGTCACGTCGCAGCTGAGCGAGTTTCTTCTCGGCGTCTTTGGGGTCGTTGGGGGTCTTCCAGCTGCCCAAGAAGGCGTTGGGATCTAAATATTTGTGGGTTTGTTGGTGGTTGTTGTGGTGGGCTGATTTGGTGGAGAACGAGCGAATAAGGGTTTTGGAGAGGGTTCTGAAAGAGCAAGAACCAGAGTTTGCCATTGCTGTCCCTTTTTTTTTTTTTTAAATGTTGATGGAGAAAAGGGAGGAGGGTTATTGCTTGGGTCTATTATTGAAGGCAGGGCCTATCCCCATATTTTGCAAACTTTTTTTTGTTTAGCGAGAAATAATTTTGCTAAAAAAAGGTAATAATTAATTTAGAAAGCTTTGAAAAAATATATATAATAAATATTTAGTAGAAATTTTTTAACTAAACGAGTAAGGTTAAAATATTAATATATATATTAAATATATATTTATATATATTTAAAAAATAAAATTTAAATAAATAAGATACGTAACAGTATTTTACTTTTATTTGTCGAGTTAGAAGATACCACTGTTAATATATTATATAATTATTATATATATTAAATTTTGTAATTCGTGTATTTATGTCATATATTCGTATATATTGTTATGTCATAATCGTGTTTAAAGTTTTTTATATTTATATCAATTTTGATATGTTTATAATACATATTAGATAGATTTTGAGAATGTATTTATGTTTTATCTTTTTTTTGACTTTGTACATATTATATTCGTATAATCGTATCAAATATTATTAAATTATATATATATAATACCTGTGTGGGTCTAGATAAGAGTTTTCATAATTCTAGGAGCTCGACTCATTTTAAATTATTATTTAAGTAACAAATTTTTTATTTTTACTTTTATTTAAATATAAATATTAATATAAAATAAGTTTCTTAATATTATTTTAAATTGTGATAAGAGTTGTCGACTTGCTCCAACGTTGACATGACCTTAACTCAAATAGAAAACAAAAAATTTTTTGATTATGACCCGATCCATGAATTTCTTTATTTATAATTTAGAATCCTTTTTATTTAGATTTTTTTTCTTCTGTTTTTTAATATGTATAATTAATAAAAAAAGAAAACTAATTGAATTTGGAAACGCTTAATTTCAATTGATCCATAAGAAAAATATTTCGTACATGAGGAATAAATCAAAGTATTTAAAACTTTTTTTTTTTCTAAAAAGGAGTAATCTTTTAATCAATGTCTTTAAATCAAAGTATTTTAACCGACATTAATTGGTTCAAGTAGTTTGATACTTATTCCCTTTAGATTTGAACTTCGTGAATAAAAAAAAATAAACACTGAAAAATGTTTATGCCATAGTGGGCCGTCTCGACTTAAATTATATTAGTCCAGATCCAATAAATGTCAAGATATCGGACAAAATCAAAGCATTTTAAGCAATGACGATAGCTAAATTATCATTTTAGGGGGAAGAGGGAAGAAAGTTCCCTTTGGACTTGGGTTTAATTCAACGAGTCTTCAGATCAGCTGATGTTCCATAGCTTTAGAAATGCAGCGACGGGAGAAACGAGATGGAGAACAAGCATGGCAAATGGAGGAGGAAACGGCCAACATGACAAACATCTAGGGTTATCAATATTCTAACTTACGGATTGATATATATTGATTTTATTTTAAAATTAATATAATTAATTTTGTATCATTTTGAATTAGATTATCAATATTCTAACTTACGGATTGATATATATTGATTTTATTTTAAAATTAATATAATTAACTTTGTATCTTTTTGAATTAGGTATCGATTTGAATTAACCTGTACTGAATATATCATTTTATATAAGTTAGTATAAAATTTTTCTTTTTCTTTATTTTTAAAAATTTAGTTATTTTATTTTTAATCAATTTTTAATGCTTTCTCCCATTATTGTTTTTATTTTCAAAATTTCATCTAAAATTAATAAGTGATCATTGAATTAGACCATTGAAAGAAATTGCTGTTATATTTTAATATTTTATATTTATTTTATTTATTTAAAGCTTGAAAATTTGAATATTAAATCTTTATAATATTTAAAATCTATAGTTTTTTGTGATATATTTTATATACAAAATGTTAGAAAATGATGACAACCGAAAACGATACTTTCGAACACAGTTATACTAACACATATTAATACCAAAATAAAAACGACGTAAGAATGTTACATTACTGAATAATTTGCTACGTCACCCCACTTTGGAAGAAAAATTGGGGAAAAGAAAGAAAGTTAAGGTCTCAAGAACCCAGAAGCAGCACGCATTTGGACAATTTCGGGCAGCTGAAGAGATTTGGAGACAGGTTCTGATCACCCAATTTCAAAGGAACCTCCATATATATATATATATATGTATATATATACACACACAGACACACACACACCCAAAATCTTCTGCTTTTGGTGGCTTCAAAATCATGGAAGAAAGTATATGCCGGAGCAGAAATATTTTTTAACTAAAAAAATCTCAACAGAAAGCCTTTTTTTAAGCTACAATTTGATCATGTTTCTATATGTCTAACACTACATACATCTTACACGAAACTATATAAGAGAATAATATTCTTGCATGCACCTATGTTCTATGGTACAGCATTTTAAAGTACATCAACGCCTTGAATTATTCCCATCATGTTAGAGATTCTGGAAATGGTTTATTTAAATCCCACTATGGAGCTCCTCAGAAATGTGGATTTAGTCCGGCAGGGGATGAATACTCTGTTCTCTGCCAAAATCCTACTTAGCACCAGCAAAAAATGCTTCTTCCTTGGCATTCAACTGAGTTCTCTGTCAGATTATTTCATGGCAGAGGCCTTGAATTTCCAGTCTGTTCCGGCCAAATATGTGCCATAACTTTGGCGATTCCAGCACTCCGGCAACAGATTCTTTCGCATCAAAATTAGCCAACCAAGGGAAAGTCTAGCAGGTAGTTCCAAAGATCACATTATTAACTTGATCCACGAAATCACATATAAAACGTAGCGCCAGTTAAAGGGCACGTTTGCTAGATCCTTCCGCTGCCTTGGCATCAAAACCACCAACTGCAGCTTGCCATGCTGGCAAAATTTAACCGGGTTCCTATCTTAATAAAAGAACATGTCTTAAACTCGCCTTTTTCAGCAGCAAACTGCCACTATCTTGTTGATATATTGAACCGGTCTTTCCATGCAGATTTGGTGGCTTTAACTTCAAAGTACTCTATTTGAGACCTCCATCTTCTACCACTAAATCAGAGGGCAGCCCAGTTTCGTTAGTTTTATCAACCCACTTCACAGTGTTACCTGAGGTGTCGGTAAAGTATTTGAAAGCAGCAAGCACACCCAGTTTCCCGGTTAGCAAAGCTCGTGCTGATGGTTGAGATTTTTTTATTATTTTTCATTTATTATTATTTAATATAATCTTAATTATCATTTATAAATTTAATTTGATAAATATATTAAAAAAATAAATTAAAAAGTAATGAATAAAATTTTGAGTCATGAAACATTAGATGGCATTTTTTCCTTAATTTTTATTTTTTTTTCTCTTTTCAATTATTTGGCACTTCTATATATTATATAATTATTTACTAATGTCACCCCCACAATGGATAACTGGATATGCATAAAATTAGTCTAATCAAAACTACCTATTTTTTTTTCTTACAAAAACACTCACAAAGTGAGTGTAACTTTGATTTTTTCCTTTTACTTAATTAATTGGTATCATTCAACTAGCGACATTAACTTATTCAATCACCAACTTTCAAGGTAAAAAATGAAAAAAAAAAAATGTTTTAGAAAAGAAAATTAGTTACATATTCAAAAAATATTATAAAAAAATTAAAAACATTAATTTCCTATTTTATTTTCTACATCTATAATCTATTTATAATATAAAATTCTATACTGTTAACAAAGAGTGAATTTGGTTTTATTAAATCACGTGAAATCAACTTAGTTATTGAAATGATACAAAAATCTAATTAGAGTATGGCAAATCTACAAAATAAAGGATTAAAATATAATTTAATATAAAATTAAAATACTTTAATTTTTTTTAAAAATGAGTTGCATATAAAAAAATCTTTAGATAAAATTTTTTTTTCTTTCACCCGCATATTGAGTGTATTAAAATCTATAATTAATACGATTTTTAATTGAATTTAATATATCATTTAACTCGTACTATAATTTGGTTTACAATTTGTTATTTACAAAATTTATAATTAGATAACTAAATTATATTTCTATTACACATGTTAATCCAAACATAAATAGTGATAATATGACATTTTTTGACCAATAACATTGCCGCATTGAATTGTTGGCGCATCTTTTAAAATTTTAAATTTAGAAAATAAATAAAATTAAAATTTTTTTAATTGCTAACGTGACATCATTGATATCAATAATATCATATATCGTAATTCTATTGTTAAAAATGTTAACCATCACCATTTAAGTTTTAGACTAACTTATATAACAAAAATATAATATAAATATGTAATTATAAATTTTTTTAAATATCAAATTATAATATAAGAATAAATAATATATTAATCCTTAAAAAAGATATAGATAACTTGCATGGGTAAACAGGCATCGCAGCCATTAATCGAGGCCCAACCCAAAGGACAGTTGCAATTACCCAACAACCGCCGAATCCCATCGTTTCCATCTGAATCTGAGGACAAGTCGTTCGCACACCGCCGTAATCCTATCACATCCTTCTCCTCTCGGAAAGGAAAACTACACTCCAGTTCACACTTACTATTATCATTTTTTATTATCATTTGTAATTAAAGATTTTCACTTTTTGTTATTAATTTCACACTATTACATGCACTGCAAGTAGAAAAAGCAACCTGAAACATCTAAATCCCTGAAATCTTCAGATCTGGAAATAGTTCTCTCTTCTCCTTTCGTTTCGTAATTATGCGGAGGTAAACAAACTAGTTGATTTATTTTCCAGTAAAATTTTCTGTTTTTCATTGAGCCAAACAGGTATTTTGTTGACGTCTCTCTTTCTCTCTACCCCTTTATTATTATTATTATTATTTTTTTGCTTAGGTCGGGGTTGCATAGGCAGCATGGGAAGCAAGGAGGTGGAGCAGGAGCAAAGGGAATTTACGCCAAGCTAACGATTGCCGTTGTGGTACTTTTGATCTGCACGCTCTCGTTTTTGTTTTCAGCTACAATTACTGGAAATCGTGAGCTTTCTGAGGTTAGTGGTAATAGTTAGGAATTAGGATCTGATTGTCTTGATTTTTGGATTCTGGAGTTTGGCATTCTGTTTGGCTTATGAGAAAATGCTAGGAAAAATAAAAGAGAATTTGAACTGGAATATAGACCGTCATTCATTAGTTTTGTCATTATTTAGAAATCTAATGAGTTATATTGTAGTAAATTTGAGGTTCATGTTCATTTGATTTTGATCCGTGGCTTAGTGATTAAATTTTCTGCATCTAGCTTTAACTCCGCACGGTTATCAGAATTTGCACATTGAATTTGTTATTGGATTGTTGAAACTATAGAAATGCTATTAAGGTGAACAACTTATTGTAATTGGTAGCTAAGGTTTCTGGATGAATGAGTATATAATAATGCTAACACTCAATAGATGCTACGGGGAATCTCTTGTTTGATGCGTGTGGAAACCATCTCATTTGGTCGGTATTGGATAATATCTTATTTAGTTTTTGTAATCTCCATATAACTAATGCATTGACCTGTTTTTTACATGATAAACAATCGAAGTAGAAATGCTTTATCGACTGCTTCGGTCTGGCATTATGCTAATTTGGAAGGATTGGAGGATCATGTGGGTTAAGTCCAAGAGGATCATTTGCAGTTTCCAGAGACTTTAGGTGTTTTTATGCATGGTTCCTCTTACTTTAACAATATTTGTTGATGCGCTTTTGTTACAGTTACAGGGAATTCTCTAAATAAGCATCATATAATGGGTGCTCCATACTTGGAAACTGGTGCTCGAGATTGGTTGTTATATTAATTTTTGAACTGTATGCCTGTGTGAGCTGAGCCAGTGATTAGGATTTACTCTCACCCTTTTCAACTTTTAATGGTTTTTCATCATTATTGCTCAATCTATCCTTTGACTGTTCTTTCTGCTGACATGTTTATTCAGATCAATGCAGAAGAACTTTGGGAAAGTGCCAATTCGGGTGGCTGGAAGCCATCATCTGCTCCACGATCTGATTGGCCCCGTAACTAGCCATAACTTTCTCAAAGAAAACAAATTTGTTTGAATTGATTTTTTTTTTTCTAAAGATGTTAGTTTCTTAGAATTCTTATTGTTATATTCTTGCAGCTCCTCCAAGGGAAACTAATGGTTATCTTCGAGTCCGTTGCAATGGCGGTCTGAATCAGCAACGCAGTGCGGTTTGTCTTAACTTTTTGCTATAAACTCTACTTTGACTTATTCTGTTAATTGGCTTCTTCCATGAAAATCAAATGGGTGCAAGCCAGCTTGAGTTTTTATGGTTATGTTTCGTTTTAGATTCTTAGTGTACCTAAAAAGGCTCATGAATCATTACGTGAGTTTAAAGCGTTGATACTTCTTCAATGGGTCATTAGAAATAAAATAGTAATTTTATTTCTTTTGGTGTTCTAGATCTGTAATGCTGTTCTTGCTGCACGAATTATGAATGCCATGCTTGTACTGCCTGAGTTGGATGCAAACTCCTTTTGGCATGATGACAGGTAATCTTGTCTTTTTGTCTATTTATTTGAAATTAACTGGTTACTCTTCTATAATGGAATTGGACAAATTTCATTACTATAAACACAGATTTTAGATGGAAAATTTTCAGATTGAAATTTAGAACTTTTATAATAAACTGTACGAAAACTTACTCATTGGAACAATTCTAGAGTAGAATTTTAGGATATTACTTTGTCATAGGCATTTTCCTTCTTGGAAACCATAGTGAGTGAAATTCCGATTTCTCGCATTTGGCAGCTCAGAAAGGCTAATAGAAGATTATTAATATCTGTGACTGTTTGTGATATTTTCCTCGGTATTTGTGAGGATTAATATATGTTTGAATGCTGCATGGCTTTGTTCTTTCTAATCTGTTCACTGGGGCATGGGTGGCTGCCTCTCTTTGGTACTTTTCTAAGCGTACTTGCTATGGTTGCAGCAAGTTTGTGTTTATTTGGTTGGTCAACTTGAGTCATCTCCATTTCAATTTATTATAGCTCAAGTTATCTGTAGTTTAATGGAAGATTGCTTAGGATCTTTTGCATCTGTCAATCTTATTTTATTAAGCGAAATGGCTCCTAGACTAAGAAGTCCAAGCATATGTGCTTGCTTATGAAATTACAAATTTTTTGGCTGACTTGAATCATTAAGTTCTTCATTATTTTCAGTATTTTGTGGTTAAAGAATATGTCCTTTATCCTTGAGGGGCTTTCTCACTGCCATGTGATCGAATTCTCTGTTCTGGACTGATGATCAGACCATCATTTTTGTTCTTTTGCATATGGGAATTTTTCATTGACTGATGTTTTGAAACTAGTTCTTTAATTAATTTCATTTCCACTGGAGTGTTTTCACTGTTTCTCCTTGCTAAAACTTGAACCACCATTAACGCAAAGGTCTTCAGTGATTTTTCATCAATTTGATTTGGACATTTGTTTTATATTTATATTGCGTTGGTCGCTGAGCATTAATTGTTCACCTGCCTCGCAAAGAATTAGAAAGATACACACATATTTTGGATGGAATGTGTTCCTTAGCTCTTTATTGAGGCCAGTTGTCGATATTTCTTGAGTATCTTTTGCAATTAAAGGTACCGATACCATCTTTTTTTCTTTAGTGGTTTCCAAGGTATCTATGATGTTGAGCATTTTATCCAGACTCTGAAGTATGATGTACGAATTGTGGAAAGCATACCTGAAATTCGCAAGAATGGTAAAACCAAGAAGATAAAAGCGTATCAGGTGAAAAATTGGTGCCATTAATTATAATTCTTAATTATGCAAATAATTTTTAAGTTTTTTAGAAGTTGAAACTTTTTTTTTGGGGGGTTCTTGCTTCTTTCTCTATTTGTTTAGCTTCGTCCCCCAAGGGATGCTCCTATCAATTGGTATACATCAGTTGCTCTCAAGAAAATGCAGGAGCATGGTGCTATTTATCTAACTCCCTTTTCACATCGTCTTGCTGAAGAGATTGACAATCCTGAGTATCAACGGTTGAGGTGTAGAGTGAACTATCATGCTTTAAGGTTCAAGCCAAACATTATGAAGTTAAGCGAGTCAATAGTTGATAAACTCCGTGCGCAAGGTCATTTCATGTCGATACATCTTCGTTTTGAGATGGATATGCTGGCGTTCGCTGGGTATATTCTTTTCTTTTCTTATTTTATCTAACATTTGCAGCTGCCATAGTTTGTGGGGTATGCACATAATTTTTGCCTAGGCTTTGTGCCTGAATAACTTTAGCTATAAGATTAAGGAACTTTAAGATATTTTTTTTCGTAAGTAGATGAGAATAAACAATATTGGGATTTTGGTCATGCGACCATCTACAATCTGTTAAGTTTCATGCTAAGGATGAAGAATTGTTGGTCAATGGATCTACAAAGCAATATTTTCTGTTGTGAAAGCTGTGCATCCTCCCCCTCCATTCTTTCCAGGCTGATTCATTTTTGCTTTAGGCAAGAAATATGCAATATCTTGTTCAGTGCTTTTCCTGACAATTTATACATCCAATTTTTAGTAATTTTGGATCCATTGTGACCTCTCTTATCTATTTCGTTAAACATGTTATATTGACAAAAAACACATGGGTTAATGTAATATATGTTATGATATGCATGAAGACTTGACTCGTGGGCTTGAATGGTTTTACAGGTGCTTTGATATATTTAACCCAGAACAGCAAAGTATATTGAAGAAGTATAGAGAGGAAAATTTTGCAGAGAAAAGACTTGTCCACAAAGAAAGAAGGGCCATTGGAAAATGCCCACTAACTCCAGAGGAGGTGCATATCTTGTTAATCATTCCTCTATATATATATATGTGTGTGTGTGTGCTTATATATAATGACTGTTCAAACTGCAGGTTGGTCTTATCCTGCGTGCTATGGGATTTGACAATTCTACCCGGATATACCTAGCAGCTGGTGAATTATTTGGTGGAGAGCGTTTTATGAAACCCTTTCGGGATCTATTCCCTCGCCTTGAGAATCACAGTTCTGTAGACTCTTCAGAGGAACTGGTTACAAACACCCAGGGTTTGTTAGGCTCTGCTGTTGATTACATGGTCTGTCTTCTTTCTGACATTTTTATGCCAACATATGATGGACCAAGCAACTTTGCCAACAATCTACTAGGTCACCGACTCTATTATGGTTTTCGGACTACAATCAGACCTGACAGAAAAGGTCTTGCTCCAATATTCATTGATCGAGAGAATGGACGAACAGCTGGTTTTGAGCAAGCTGTTCGGCGTGTTATGATTAAAACAAACTTTGGCGGACCTCACAAGCGGGTGCCACCTGAATCCTTTTATACAAATTCTTGGCCAGAATGCTTCTGTCAAGAATCACCTGAAAATCCTGCTGACAAATGCCCATCAGATAATGTTTTGGAAATTTTCGACAGCCAATTGAAGAATGAAGTGACCAATGACCCAAAAGCCTTGTTGGAAAAAAATTCTACAAGTTGGACCGAAAGATAAGAATTTTGTTTTAGACTTTTGCTATGGTATATATCTTCCTAGAAGCCAGAGAATGGAATTAGTTTGTCTGGCCTTGTTGAGCTTTTCAGGTAATCTTCATAACTGATACTGGTTTCTTAATGCATCATTTTAAGTTATTTTTGTCAGTACATAAATAATTCCTAGAGTTTTCGACATATAGCATTTTATCAGTTTTGACAACATATCCAGGGAAAATAATAGCAAACATAACAGCTAAAAATGATAGTTGTGCCAACAACCATGTGATCTTGTGGAAATGTTGGACTTCTAGTTCTAATGACTAAGGATCAAAGCTTGGCAGCCCTAACTATTTAAGAAAAAAGTTGTCCAACTTAAACCACTTTGAATAGATAGAACCTATGTTACTCGGACTCAGGTGTGACTGTTGGACATGTATCTGTGTCCGACATGAATAAATTTAATTTTTTTTAAGTTTTTTCATGTATTTGGATGGTTCTTTGAGGGTCATATCTTTATACCTTTATCTGGATATACGTTGAACAAGGGAGTCAGACACGAGTACTTTAAGAAAAATGAAGAGTTGAAGCAACATAGAATAGAACAGCTAATAATTAATTTCTGAACATTTTCTTGGAGATGCTAATAAGATCATTTGGTTCTGCAGGTTTCTACTTGCAGTTTGGACTACAATGACAGGCCATAGGAACAAATTGTTTGGAGCACATGGTCCAAGTTCGTAATTGAGGATCGTGTAATTTTACAACAAAAATCTAGCACTGTATTTTTCCACTAAAAAAATGAGAAAAAAAATTCATGATTGTCTGATATCTGATTGACCTTAAAGATGTCGAGAGGAAAGATGATTCTTCTTATTTGTGTGACCCACATGTTATCTTCCATTTTCAATAGATTGTCTATTTTATTGCAAATGAGAAAAAAAA
>JBBYHO010000002.1:11258706-11279636 GCA_038382025.1 Adansonia gregorii
AAAAAATAAAATCACTAAATATTAAATAAAAATAATATATTTTTTATATTTTAAAAAATAATATATAAACCTCAATAAATATAAATTATTTATTTATAAATTTAAATATATTTTAATTAATTTAAAATTTAAATTATTAAATTAATTAAATTTAAATAAATATAATATTATGCTTAAATTTAACCCAAAACTAATCAGGCCCAGCTTCTCGCCACCTCTTGTGGGGGCTTGTTTATCATTTTAAAATTATGAGCCATAAAGCAGATGCTTATGGCTGTCGCATTTGAATTTGAAGCCATTAGTCAGGACCCTACATGTCTTCTAATGACCCAGACATGTCTGTCCCTCCATGTTTTCGAAGATTTGTTGCTACACTGGTTTGTTTTTATATGTGTAAGAATTCTCAATTAAGTTGCCTATGAAGATTGAAGTTAAAAGTATTAAGCGCCATGGATCACAAAGAATCATTTGGGTCCATGATAAACTAAACTTGATATAGTTGTGAGGACTGAGAGAGGTTGATAGTCCTGTCTCCTCACCGACTAAAGCAATTAGCCTAAAAATACAGAAAAAAAGACCAAAAATTTGACCATTTATAAAAAGAAAAAACCCTTGAAACCCCCAAGAAGACCAAATAATTAAAAGAAAAGTTTTAAGTTTAGTGATTGGCCGAAGGGTACAAAAACTGTAATTTTTGGGTTTCCTAAACATAAAGAAATTGTCAAATAAAAAAACATATAAATTAAAAAAATCATTTTTTTTGTGAAAAAAAATATATTTTTGGAGCAAATTAACCAAATCGGTTCAGATGGAGCTTTGGGTAGAAAAGGTTGACAACAACACCAATCTTGCCGCGGACGCCGGCAGTGGGGGCAGTGGCAAAGATGGGATGGGGAGGGGTTAATGGGTGTTAGATGTTGGAAGCTGAGGGCTTTCCTTTCTTTTTTATTTGTTTTTGAATTTTTTTTTTGTTTGTTTGGGAATGGCTCGGAAGAAAGGGGGATTGGGTAAAAAAGTGAAAGAAACGAAAGAAAACGATGGCGGAACAGTGAAGAAAGAAACAGACAACAACTATGGCTTTTCACTTCATTTTAACTCAATAAAACCAAAGAAAAAAAAAAGGAAAAATGGCGGAAGAGTGCCACATGGACACCTTAAGAGTGTCGGGATTTTCTTGTATATATGTAGTATGGATATCATGGGCCGGAAGGTTTATTCTAGCAAATCCATTTTAGTAACTAAAATTTAAATAAAAATGTTTATAATTTGAATTGAATTGTAATTTAAAGTATTTTAAATGTTAAATTTAAATTAAATTAAATTTATTTATTTTTGAATTATTATTTATTTTATTAAAAAAATTTTAATATTGGGCTCATGTACAGGTCTACTATAAAGGCTTATTACACTATTTTTTCAACTCAAGTGGTAACCCTTATATGCTAACCCTTTATATAGTTTTGATTCATGGTATTTAGATTATTTATTTAAGTTAAAATTTTTATATTCGATATATATATATATATTGATATATATTTGAATATTATTATAAAAATATAATTTTTAAAAAATATAAAAAATTTTAAAAATAATTAAATACATCTATATTAAATATATATATATATCTATATATAATACTATCTTAATTTAATTAATATAGATTTGTTGGGCATTTGCTTGTCAGTTGACACTTGATGGTTCAGTTGACAGTAATATTCATCAGCTGGACTGATGTACGTGATTACAGATCTTGCTCCAAATTTCTTTTATTGAGACTTCTAACTGCTGCCCCATTAAAAAAAGACAGGATATAATAAATGCCGAGAAGTTTCTTAGCGCTCTGAAGTTAGAACTAGTTGATATTTTGTCCTGCAAGGATTTAGTTAAACTTCTTTTACCATAGTTCGTAATTCTATAACAAATCACAGAGTTCTTAACCCTTTATCATATTTTTATAAATAGTCCATAATTTATTTTTTTGAAATTAAAATCATGTATAAATTGTTGTCTATAATTCCCTATAAGAGTCACTGTGAAGATGGTAAAACCCAGGATGAAGGAAAGGGAAAATTTTGAGTTTTGTAGTTGACATTTGGCCCCATTACTTGAATCCAAATGTGTTGGAATGTTAGATATGCGTTCGGCGGTCACTTGATTTGGGTTTTAGCCCAATAATCATGTCATATGATTACACCTTTACACTATACTTTGAGAATATGAACTAATCTTGAAACTTATCGTTTATAATATAAATTGTGTATCAATAAGGGAGTTTTGGTAAAATGTTGATTCTATAGTAATGAAAAATATCAATGTCAATGTCAATATTTATATTGAATGTACTAACGTGTTTAAAACATATTTTTATATTTTTATATTTTTATATTTATATTCATATTTTTAAAAAAAATTATCATATCATTAAATATATATTATATTATATCCGTATGCGTTTGTACCCTAGGTTTTAAACCGGAGCTTGTACAAGCATTAGTTTGAGTACGGGCACTTCCTTGTCCAGTACAAAGCTGGTAAAATTTGTAGCAGACAATCATATGCTTGGGTGTTTGAGATCACCAAAGTCCGGGTTTTCCCCCTTTGCAGGTTTGAACTAAGTACTTGATGGGTTCCAAAGAGACCAACCCCATGAAAATAGTCAGCAAAATTAGATACGCAGTACTAAACTATTCTTTCTACATAAATCGTCCCTTCAGGAGAGCCAATAATTCAGATCGTACGCCTGTTTCTGGGGGCAAGCAGAAATATAATGATATCTAAGTCCTTTGAAAAAAAAACATTGATTTTCCATTACTTAAATAAACCGGCTCAGAATCGAAAGGACATCTTCCCGTTCTCACATCCTTAGCTGAATAGAGGTGTCAAACGGAGCAAGTGGTACAACCAGAGTTACCTAATTAATTAGGTTAATGTTTTTCGAACGACGAATCGATCAAATGAGTCCAAACATGGTACGAAAGCGTTTAGTTTGCAAAATCAAGCTAGGTATCCATTTGTTAGAGATTGAATTTAAAGCCAAATTCATCAACGTATCCTTATTTTTTAAATAAATTATTATTAATTTGAAATAAATTATTCAAACATTGTTATTTTGATTCACAAGAAATCATTAAATTGATTGATGTGTTCACTTAGAAATTGCTAAAGTGGTTAGCAAATGCTAAGTGGAATAGCTAAAGGCTTTAGTGAATCAAATATAGAATAGTTAAAGGCTTTAACGATTCTTGCATGGAATTGTCGGTCGTTTACTACTGTTATTATAATATTAAAATTTTTTTACCAGTATTCTTAGAGTTATTAGTATGTTAATATTTTTTAAATTATATTATTATGTTGGATTTTTTAAAATTAATTAAAGATTATATTATTATAAATATAATAATAGTTTTCATTATTAAAAAATTATTTCATTCATGATTAATGACAATAAATTTGTTTATTTAGATTGTCATTGTGTAATTATTTAAAAATCTTTAATTTAAATATTTAATTTAAGTTGTAATTATTTAATTATTTTTAAAATTTAAATTAAGGGTTTTCAGAGCCTAATTATTTTAAAATTTAAGTTATAATCATCTAATTATCAATGATTGTAATTGTCCAACATAGAATTCGCACCGGTTTAGCAATTTAAAATTATAATAATTTTAAATAATTATAATTAATTTAAAATTAATTAGACTATTACAACCTAGATAAAAATTTTATAATAATTAGATGATTACAATTCTTAATTTAAAATAATTAAATGATTATAGTTCTTAATTTAAAATAATTAGATGATTACAACCCTTAATAATTAGACGGTTAAAATTTAAATTTTAAAATAATTAGATGATTACAACTTTTAATTTAAATTTAAAAAAATTAAATGATTACAAATTAAATTAAAACTTAAAATTAAACAAAGTAAATTAAATATTTTAAAATAATTACTTGATTATAATCTAAACAAACAAATTTACTATCATTAATTGTAAATGAAATAATTTTTTAATAATAAAAACCATTATTATATTTATAATAATATTATCTTTTATTAATAATATAATAATTTATTAATTTTAAAAAATGCCAACATAATAATATAATTAAAAAAATACCAACATAATAATAAGTCTAATAATATTATTAAAAAAATTTTAATATTATAATAATAACAATAAACAATTAGTGATTCCACCTAGGAATTATTAAAGCCTTTAGCTATTCCACATAAGATTCGCTAGCCACTTTAGCGGTTCCTATGTGAATGCGTCAATTAATTTAACAATTTCTTGCTACTCAAAATAGCAACATTTTGTAATTTATTTTAAATTAATATTATTTTAGTAGCTTATTTAAAAAATAAGGGCAATTTGATCAATATTCCTCAATTTAAATTTGTGAAAGGTACATGCACTAGTTGAGGTTAAAAAAATTGTGTAATCATTAAATTATTTTTATTTAAATTTCATGAAAGTAGTTATTTGATGTAAATAACATTTAAAAAAATTTTGAAAATAGACACTCGTTAAGCGAATTTTTAAAATTTTAAACTAAGTTGATTATGACACTAAAGATATTATAGTAAGTACCTATGAGCACAGATATTTTTATAGGAACGTATCCACGTGTTAGATATATATCCAACAAAAAATGGCTTTGACGATGTGAAATACATGTTAGACATGTGAGGACATTTTAAAAATAAAAGTAAAAATAAAAATAAAATCAAATATAATCAAAATATGTTCAAAACATGATAGATTAACTTAGACACAATTTTTGTTGTGCATTCTTCTCTCATATATAGAATTTTAGTAATTTGGTTTTAATTTATCTTTTTAAGTTTTAAGCTTTTTAATTCAAAACTAATTTTAAAAACTTGAAAAGCTATTTATATGTTAGTATTAAATTAAAAAGTATTAATTTTATATTTTTATTGTATATTATTATATAAAAATATTTTTTATTATTATATCCTACCTTATCTAAGTCCAAATGTTTTAGAAATTTCTGTATCAACCTGCTATCATATTCGTGTCATATCCGTATGCATGCTTCCTAGTTAAGCATTGAAATATTTTTTAATCCATGATTATATGTTAAAAGTATTTTCAAAGTTAATTGATTTTTATTGCAAAGATAAAAACTAGTTATTTTAATTAACACACAATAATGAAATATATGCCCCCAAAAATTAAATCTTAAATCTCGTTCTTTCTGGGAGAACCAGAAATAGTATTTCTATCACACTATATTTTTGACAAATAACAAGTTACGTTTTGAAATCGATCGACATTTAGTAACTCTTGGTACAACACTAGACATAATAGGTGGTCCCGGTACCCTCAACTTTATTATTGACCTTTGGTAGGCACAACCCAAACTAAGGCCTTCTCTTTGGGAAGATCGACACCTCCTACTGCGTTCAATTCTGTCTTGCCTAGTCCAATTGATAGACTTGAGCGTATAGAGCCAGCAATTTTATCTGAATCCAGAATCCCAACTTGATTTTATTTTACAGAGATGGATTCTTGTAAACATCGAGCTCGGATGCAAAGCAAGTGCATTCTTTATGGAAAGATGTACTGTGGGATCAAGAGCGAATTTAGATAAAATGCATCTTGTTGCAGGTCGATTTCTTTATTAAAAGATTTAAGGGTCAGGTCGAGGGTGGTTTTAAATAAAATTCATCTTGTCCCTACTCGAGATATTTACTAATAATACTTTTTTGTTTTATAACTATTTTGTATATATTCTAGTTTGAGTTTTTTTAATTTTTACTAGATTTTATCACATATTTGATTTGATTGGTAGATTTTTAAAAATGAAACTTAAGTTTTGAGACTAGTAGCTCAAGGCCCCTAAGATTTCTTCATTTTAAAATCGAATTAAGGTGCTAGAATTCAAATTAAGTTCAATTTCGAAGTGTGTGTAGAGAAGAAATATTTGAAAATTAGATTGGAGGCAGGACAAGCAAAAATCCACTCTCACACTGACCCATTACAATCCCAAGTCTAAGCCTCCAGATTGACTCTAATATCACTCGCAATATTTTTGGAATGATCAATTTATATGTCACAGAGAAGATTCAGAGCCTCAAACATTTTTCTTTATATATTGCTATAGAATTAGTAAGATATGCCTTTGCTTTAGTTTTTCTCAAGCCGCCTTTTTCGCTTTTTGGATCCAATCATGAAAAACTGATACAAACGTTTGACTTTTCTTGATCTGAAATTTCTAGCTTAACAGTGAAAAAATATTACATGTATCTACATGAGGTTTTTTCTATTAAAATAATATAGAAGTTTTTTTATTTACGGTTTTAGGGTGTTTCTAGATTATTTACCGAAATAGATCAATTTTAAAAAGCTATAAAGAAATCACCATTTTAAATGTCGATTTCTCAACATAAAAAGAAAATTTTAAAATTTAGTTGGGAAATCGCCTAATCAAATAGTGATTTCCCAACGTCTAGTTGAGAAATCGCCATTTAATGAGGCAATTTATTAATTTCTTATAGAAAATCAACAAATAAAATGTCGATTTCTCACTAATTTTGTAAAACCGGTGCATAATTGTCAAATAAAATGGTGATTTCTCAAAAGATTAGTTGAGAAATCGCCTTATCATACGAGGTTTCCCAACATGGTGCATTTTTTTATTTTTTTATCGTGTTTAGAAATCTTCAAATCATCTGACGATTTCGTATTTTATGCCACAGTTTATAGGTTTTAGGTTTTATTTACGTTTGAAAGGGCATGACTAATAAATAAAAAATATATTTTTTTAAAATAAAATAAGTTGATAAGACTAATGCAAGATAATTGATTTTTTCTAATATGAAATAACTTGATAAGACTAATACTATAAAATAACTTGATAAGACTAATACATGAGAATCAGATTCTTTCTGATATAAAATAAGTTGATGAGACTAATGCATGAAAAAAGCGATTTTTGCTAATATTAGTTTAATTAATGAGACTTATGCATGGAATTAATTTCTTTTTTATATGAAATAAGTTGATGAGATGATAAGACTAATGCATGAGAATCAAATTCCATCTGATATCATCTTTAGTTGATGAGACTAATGCATGAATTGTAAATGTCAGACTGTAAAGATTAGACTAATACATGTGATAAATTCAGATATTTTAAATGGAAAAAACAATCTTGTTGACTATGTTGCACTCTAAATATGAGTTCATCATTGTCATTTTTGTTGTCATTTTCATTCTCAGCTGCTATGGTTGTTTTCTCAGTTTAGCTATAGTGCTTCTTCATTCTCTTCTTATGCTTTCTTAGTTTTCAATTGTTAGTATTTTGTTTAGAGTTATTTCCATCTTACCAACATGAGTAATAGATTTGTTGCACTTGTCTATTTTAATGGAGAAATTGTTAACAATGAAAAAGGTATTACTTTTCAAAGTGATCTTTTTAGAACTATTAGTATTGACGAAAATATTACAATAAAGGAATTGAAGGTAAAAATTTGTACAAAAATCAGAGCTACAAGCAGAACCAAAGTATTAGATATCAAGTATAGGCTTTTTTTTTTCATGGGAGAAGGATGCGTTCGATATAGGATGTTCCCACTTGAAGATGATGTCAGATGCATGTTTGATGTTCATCAGCAATTTCTTAATGTCAGTGTAATTGAGTTATACGCTAACCTTAAGAATGTACATCATGATGTTCAAGATTCATACATGCCTACTGCAGATGCATATATGTCATGGCCATTTGAGAGTCCTAAATGTCAAGCATTTCTAGATGAACAAGTGGTAATGAATAATTTGTATGAATATTTTTATTATTCATTTGTGTCACCAACAATTCTTAGCGGCAAATGAGCCAAACAACTTTATAATGACAGACTTTCTAATTAGAGGTGTTGAAATGGAATATGAAGGGGCAAGCTCATCTGCTGCTGATCCTGAAGTGTCATATGGAGCCCATGGTGATTATATTGGTGACTTTAGTGAACCAGGAGAGTATATTGAAGCAGATGATAGTGATGACAACCATGATCTGTGCCCAAATATCGGTGGTGATATCAAGGCTTCTCATCTATCATTTACTAGTGGAGCTAGCGATCTTCTTCATCAGTATGAGCCACCTCTCCATATACGCACCCTCGATCTGGATGCAATGCATGTAGCTGAATTTCAAGAATATGCTCAAACATTAGAGTTTCTGACAAGCTGGAATCCATCTAGTGGTGAGCTTTGCATTAGGATGTAATTCGCAATAAAAGAGGTCGTGGTTTCAACTACAAAGCACTACAATATCAAGAACTTTATAGATTATAGTGTAATAGAATCATCGCCGATAAAATATCACGGCCAGTGTACAATGTATGGCGCATGTTGTAATTGGAGTATAAAGGCAAGATTATTGAAAAAACACAAGTATGTGAGATTAGAAAGTATAATGGGCTTTATACTTGTGCATCTAGGCGTATTCCACAAGATCACATAAAACTAGATTTCAACATGATATGTTCATGCATTTTGTCCTTAGTACAAGCAAATCTAGCCATTTTTGTCTTAGTTTTAGTTGTCGAGATGCAAAATAGGTATGGATACATGACCTCCTATACAAAAGTATGGACACCGAAGTAGAAGGCAATTGTTCGACTATACGGAGATTGGGATAAATCATACAATGATCTCCCAAAATGGTTGGATGCAACGCAACATTTTGCTCCTGACACAATATTGGAATTACAAACTGTACCTGCATACCATGGTCATCAAATGGTGCAAAGTATGGGTATTTTTCGTTGACTTTTTTGGACATTTAAGTTTTGTATTGAAGGCTTTCTCCTCTGTAAACTTATTATCCAAGTAGACGGTATATTCTTATATGAAAAATACAAAGGAAAATTATTATTAGCTGTTGCACAAGATGGCAATCGAAACATAGTACCAATTGGCTTTGCCATTGTAGAAGGTGAGACAAAGGAGGCATGGTCATTTTTTCTCGGTAACTTATCTAGACATGTTGTTATACAACTTGGGATATGCTTGATATCTGATCACTACGAATCCATAAAATTTGTGATCAAAGACTCAGGAAGTGCATGGAAACCGCCGCGTGCATATTTTGTGTACTGCATTTGATATATTGCAGCCAACTTCTAAGAGGTTTAACAATAAGGAGTTGCATCGACAAGTTGTTAATATGGGTATGTAATTGCATTTATGGTTTTTTACTCTCTTACAATCTTATCAATTTTAATGTTTATCTATCCGTTGTTAATAAGTCTAAAAATTATCATCTTATTTTTTCAGCGTATGAGTTACGACGACTTTATTTTCAATGGCAGTATGAAAATCTTCGTGCGGAGAATGTAGAAGCGACCGATTGGATCAATAAGATCCCAGTGGAGAAGTCGTCATAATCATATAATGAATGAGGACGATATGGACATATGATGACAAACTTGGTCGAATGTATAAATTTGGTGTTAAAGATGACTTATTATCTTCCCATAACTGTTTTGGTGAAAGCCACATTTTAGATTAGTAGAATTATTTAGGGTGATGGGGAATAAGCAAATTGCAATGATGGTAATCGGGCACAATTATTATGAAACAGTCACAAATGCCATGCTAAAAAATTGAAGAAAAGCTAACTCACACCTTATTCGCAGGTTTACATGAACAAATCAATTTTCCTTGGTTAAAGATTTAGAAAACCCTCAAGAGGGAGTTGTGGCTTCGACATACGAAGTAAATTTTAATGAGAGATGGTGTGACTGTAGGAAGTTTCAAGCACACAAGTACCCATGTTCACATATTGTTGCTGCTTGTGCTGGTGTCCATATAGATTGCGTGCTATATGTGGACAAATGTTTATAGACTAGAGACTATAAATAATATTTATCAACATGAGTTCCAACTCATCAAGAATGAAACTTATTAGCCAGAATATAATGGTCCACAACTGTGCCCTAATCCAGAAATGTGGAAAGATCCCAAATGTCAACCAAAATCAAGTCGAATTTATAATGAAATGGACCTTAAGGAGAAAGGCCAACCAAAGCATTGTGGACTATGTAAGAATGAAGATCATAGCCGGAAAAATTGCCCTTATCAAGTAGGCACATCGGGAGAAAGTTCACATCATTGATTATCAATTTTTGTTTATGATTATATTACGTATAATTAATTGCTTATATCTGTAAAATTTATCACTTTTAATTTCATGATGTAAATATTTTTTTTATGAAATGCAATTAAAGTTATGTTTTATTTATCTTGCAACATAAAAAATAGAAACACATATTATAAAAAAATATAATTACTATAGGAAATTAATATTTATAATATAATGATAATATAATCGTATGTTATTAGAATTATTATAATATAATAATTATTATAACATATCTTCAACATAAAATTATTAATTATTGTAATATAATAATAACGATATAATGCATAACATTTATAGCATTTACAGCATTGTATAACGTTGTATAACTGCATAACTGTATAACATAACTGTAAAACTATATAACTATATAACTGCATAATACAAGTGAGTAAAACAAGTTTATATCTATTGACGGGGGGCCCTATCGTGCGGTGTAGGACAATAATGCCAAGCTCTCCTATTACGTGATGGCAATACTCTTTGTTCAACATTTTCATCTTCATTGCCACATAAACCCCTGGTTTGACTCCTTTGGGCTCTTACTTCCATCGCCAGTGCTTATTCTTCAATGGCTTCTTTCTATGTCGGCATAGAATCCCTATGTTCGCTTATAACCCTATTAATGTATGCCATATCAAAAAACCCTAACCCACTACTAGAGGAAACAGTATGTGGTGGGCCAAAATTAGGGAGGGCATCGCTCTCCAAAGGCTTTCAAATCGATATATGTTAGACATATGTGCTGCAGCTGACATAGAAGTCAAAAAGTTGGTATCTAACATACTGGTGGGTGGCTCTGGCTGATAGCAACTATCATCATCATCATCCCTATCATGATTGTATGAATATCTATGATTGGATTATACCCTAAGATCACGTTCTGGTTTAAAATGACTGAAAGATATCCTAGGTGTATTGATATCATCAACCTCTGCTAAAATAGGTTGACTCGTCCTTCGACTAATTCCATGCCATTGAGTACGCTTGTGAAGCTCCATATGAGGGTTTAGATTTAAAGTTTGTTGATCATGTGACCTATTATTCACATCTTGAAGTCCCGACGATGGGAAAATAAATGGTCAGCCTTGAGTATAAAACCATATGATGTATTCATTTGATGGTGAGAAATTGTTGTACATAATTTCAAGACCCAGAATAATTCGTCTAGAACATTTTTTCTAAAATCGGATCCAGTTTGAATGCCTTGCAGCCTAGTTTTTTGTATGATTACCACACATATCAACTCTTTAAACTTCATCAAGGTTCACAGTGGTTGGGGGATTGCTTGTTGCATCCCAAATTGGAGTAAGACCTTATCTGCTTAGTGGTATTCCACAATCTAAAAACATATTAATGTTGTGTTTGCTCTCTAGATGTGGCTATTTTAGAGGGCTTCTGATGAGAGGCATTCTACAATTTCATCTGCAATATATGGCCTCCACAGAAACTATGAACAATAGACAAAAATTATTACCGATCATATGTGATAAGTTAGCTTACAAATGCATATACTTAAGGTAAACTACTACAAAATTTACCTTATTATGTCTTATACGATCTAGTTGTACTTTAATGCTTTTTATATCCGTAGTTGTTATGACTAAACTGCTTCAGACCGCACCATCTGTTTAAATACATATAAAATATAAATAGCTCTCATGCAAATGCAAGTTCTCCAAGAATAAATATAATACTTATATTTATTACCTTAACACAAGGGGATATACATAATTTTCTCTAACCATCGGTGCAAGAAATGGAAGTCAGTACCATGCCCATGATTGTAGCAGCATTAAATAGCCATTTATGTCATGTGTCGCCTTAATTGTTGCAAGACAGAGTTTCTTATATAAGAACCTTAAACATGCATAACCCCAACTATACTTCCTTACTTCATTCAAATTTGCCAAAAATGGAAGATACATCAAATGTACCCGATTTTCAGATTTATTAGGCATTAACATCCACCAATGACGTGTAAAATATATGCTTGAGTAACGGATTCTAGTTGTTATTCAGTTGCAGGTTTAGGGATGTAACGAAAAATTTTTATCAACCAAGTCATTTTGATAGTTGAGCGTTGAATAAAGTTTTCAAGAGGGATCACACCTAACAATTCTTCGAATAAAGCCTCCCAATGTAAAAGGCTTCCCCCTGTTACTTCCTTGCCATCAATTGGTAGACCCAATTGAAGTGCAACATCCTCTAGTGTGATTGTGCATTCACCGCATAGAAAATGAAGTGTATGCGTCTTAAGCCTCTATCGTTCATTCAACACACGTATTAGTCCTACCTCATACTAACATCAGTTAACTAGGGCTGCATGGTAAAATTCAGCTCTTCTTAAATAGTCTTCAATTAATGGATTCGATAGTTCAAAAAATACTTTCTGTCATCATGTTTCTAACTGAGTATCCTGTTCAAAAAGTCATTAATTCATTACTTGTAAAATTTATAATTTATACTGTTTTAAATATATCATTAATAAAATTTTAGCACTTCAGATAATTCCCTTGATGATATATGATACTCTTGTAATCTTAATAACGATGATAATGATGATGGCCGCCATTGAATTGATCAAAATTTTTCTACAACAAAAATTTTCATTTAAATTTATCATTACCTAGTCTCAAAACAAAAATTAAACTAAATTTTTACAAAAAAGTTTTCATACCTTTGAAATATTTAAATGCTTCAAAGTTAAATTCAACTTCTACCTCGCAGTTATTAACTGAATAAAAAATTAACTTGATTACAACAAAAATCACTTCATCCATTACTAAATAATTTATTTTAATAATAAAAATTGACAATACCCTAATATTTCAACCAAAAATACTAATACAATCAAACTAAATTGTATGATTTTAAGATGAATTATCTAAAAAATCAAACATAAAAATTAAAATAAATATTATGTATAATTAATCATAGTTAAGATGTATGAACTTTTATAAATGAAAAGAAAACATAATTACAAAAAAAATTATTTAATCATATAAAAAATTACTTTCACGAATAAAATTAAATCATACATGTAAAAAACCTTTAACTCGATTGAACCTTCAATAATACCTTAACTTGATTTATTCTCTTCGTAGAAAATTTTTCTTCGTTTTATAAAATGAAATCAAAGGAGGGAACTCCTTTTATAGAGAGCTCCTTCCATCCCTCCATCAAATTCTGAGCATTTGATAGAAAGGACATGGGTAAAAATACTCGTGACCTTAGAGGGATATGATAGAGGTCATATCCCTCTGCAAAGGCTATAAAAGCCTTAATTTTAAGGGGTCACGGGTATGTGATCCTTATAATTAAAGAAAAAAATGTATAATGTTAGGAAATTACCATATGATATGGTGATTTTCCAACTAATACTCTAATTTTCTGCCTCGATTTTGCAATTAGTGAGGAATCGACATTTTATTTGACGATTTCTTATAAGAAATTAAGAAATCGTTATTTAATTGGATGATTTTTCAATTAAATTTTATAATTTATTTTAGTGTTAAGAAATTAGCATTTGAAATGGCGAATTCTCAATAGGTTCTCAAAATTGGCCTATTTCAATAAATAATCTAGAAACGTCCTAAAACCATAAGTAAAAAATTTTTTTATATTATTTTAATGAAAAAGCCTCTATATGAAAGTTAAAAAGGAAAAACCAAAGAACAATATATATATATATATATATGCACCAATTAAATATGTCTATGAATCGGGTTATTGATTCAAACTAAAAAAATCTATTAATATTTGTAAGATTTGAATAAAAATATTAAACTTGAAAATAAAACTAAGAATGGGCAAAGTTTTGTCTTAAATCTTTAAGATCTGAGCCTGACTTGATCTAATTTTTATTAATTATATAATATTTATTATTTTATATTTACATATATATATTAGTAATTTACAAAATATAAAGATTAAATATAAAATATTTTAATTTAAAAATTAAAAAGTATGTTAATTTATATATTTTTTAAAATTTAATAAAAATAAAAAAATAAAATTATTAAATATTAAATAAAAATAATACATTTTTTATGTTATTTTTAAAAAATTATGTGTGGACCTAGATGACTATAAACTTTTTATTTATAAATTTAAGTATATTTCGATAAATTTAAAATTTAAATTAAATTAACCGAACTTGAACAAAAATGATACCATACTTTGGTCAAAACCAAATCAGGCCCAACTTATCACCACCTCTAGTGGGGGCTTGTCGATCATTTTAAAATTATGAGCCATAAAGCATTTGCTGCTGGCTGAGGCACTTGAATTTGAAGCCATTAATCAGGACCCCACATGTCTTCTAATGACCCAGACATGTCTGTCCCTCCATGTTTTCAAAGATTTGTTGCTATACTGGTCTGTTTTTATCTGTGCAAGAAGTCTCAATTAATTTTAAGTTGCCTATGGAGATTGAAGTTAAAAGTATTAAGCGCCATGGATCACAAAGAATCGTTTGGGTCCATGATCAAGTAAACTTGATATGGTTTTCTGCAAATTATAGTTGCTGAAACTCTGTATGATTTTGAATTCCGAGGCAATTTGCCTGAGATCATTAAATTTAATATTAAATTTTAAGTAAATTATAAACTTTTAATTTTATCAAATTACATAGCTGAACTTATATTATTGAAAAATTAAATCATTTATACTAACTTTATTAAATATTTACATCGAAAACCTGATCCAACATATATACATTCTGTATATTTAAGAGACATTATCTTAATGAGATCTAAAAAATGAGTCCTGTTACTTTTTCATTAGAATTACTTAATAATATAATTAAATTAAATTAAATGTTTATGATCTACATAAGAGTTAATATAAAATTTGGTGATAAAAAAATATTTTAACTCGGGTATTTATAACTCAATATTGATAGATAACCTAAAATGAAAACTCAAATTTGTATACTAATCATATTGGCCATCATTGACATGAAATTTTAAATGTGTTAATGACCACAAACATACATATATATGACTAGAAACAGGATACATGAGCTTGGAATGCATGATAATGTACCCTTCAAAAACGGATTAGACATAGTATTTCTGTTTAATATGAAGAGTCAGAAACCAGTGGTGCTTAGTGTCTGAGCAATACTAAACATCAACTCAGGACAAAGCTTGCGATATTAAAAATATGAATGCTGGTTTTGACCACAATCTTGGATCTACCTCTTTGAATGAACCTTGATTAGAAGCTGCTGCTTCTATACTTCCATCAGCTGAATAACACTGGAAATTCCTCATGTTCGTGATTTTGATCCTTAAAAATTTGATTCATCAAATACCCAACAAAATGTAGTATAGTATTGTGATGGGCAGAGAAACTATCATTCCAAATATCACCCTGCACACATGAAACACATATATTAGTATAATTTATCTAAGGATTTAAATTACGATTGCATTTACAGTGATTGCGAAAATATTAGATGTTACGGTGTAAATATAGAAGGAAAATGAATTGTAACTTACGCAGTGCTTAATACATCAGGATGCAAATTATACTCCCTAGCAAAAACGAAAGGGACAATCCCCTGAGGCAATGCTGCCTGCACAATAGAGACCTTTAAGGTAGGACCTTTGAGGCCTACTGCAATGGATGCTATGGCCATTAGTGCCGGTCCAGCGATAAACCTAGCAATCATCCCATATAAAGCCAGCTTCTTTCCACAGGCTATGATCCTTGGTTGCAAAGCCATGAATAATCCTTATAATCAAGAAATTTTCAGTTTTTAGTAAATACACAAGTTACACATTAATGGGGCTATCTAAAAAAAATAAAAATAAAAGAAAAGAACCAGAAAAAATAGATCTAACCAAGGCTAAACATTGCCATTCCAAGACCTGCACTTGACAATATTGTGACTGAATTTTCCATTATTTGGGGCTTCTTTATATCCCATCTGTTAAATAGAAGTAAGAAAAGACAAAAGCAATTAACTAGTTAATAAGGCTGAAAGAAGGTGATTTACATTACTCGGATTTGAGTGTAAGTGTCGGGTGTGAACATATCTTCAATGTAAATATGTCTAACATCTTCATATTCATTTTCAAATATGCATTGAATACAAGTATCCGGTATGAATTCTAAAAAAAATGAAAAGTCACAGCATAGAGAGTAATCAAATAGAAACGGAGTGAGCTCTAAAATAACCTGCAAGAGACTAAAGCCCAGCTTAGACCCAGTAAACTTGAGTAAGAGTTAGGGTTCCTCACAAGCTTGAACCAGACTTTTCTCAATATTTTCAGGAGCATTGACGAAGAAAAAGAAGAGGGAATGCTAGCATTTTCGACATCCTCTTGCTTTTCACTTGCAACAACTACCTTTCCAGTACCGCTTTCTTCTCTTAGACCGGCTTGCTGAGACTGCTGATCACAACTAGTTGTCCCATCTAGACATCATCATAAATCAGAACAAATTTATGTCAAATGCGAAAGAAAAATAAATTGATTTAACATGCAGAAATATAGTGTTAAGACTTGCCTGTAGAAATACAACATCCACATTTCCAAATGAATAAATGGAGCTCTTTACCCTCTCCCTCCATGGATGCTGCTGCTGCAACCATAGGCTTGAACCGCTGAGATTGATCAGGTGCAATCTTGTTCGCATTTTGAGCTGTCTGTAATTGGTTTGATGGTGTTGTGGCGATAACATTAATGACTTCATCTTCATTGCTGCCGCAGTTTCCAGCAAGCTTTTCCCCACTTCCAATAGAACTCTCCTTTTCTTTCTCAAGGTAACTAAAACTACTACTTTCCTTCAACTTGCTAAAGACAGCAGTTCTTGTTTCTCTATATTCAAACAAAAATAGTAATAAAGTATACCAGATTATGCACTGTAACACCACAACTTGAATCATTAGGTATTCCTTGTCATCCCCATACATGGATTTCAGCAGGGGAATCCCCATGACAAGAGTGTTTGGGAGAGTGGAAAGTGAGAAAAGTGTGATAGACCAGTCCAGATTGCCCTTTTTTGTGAAATTAGCCCAACAAAGCAAAGCTATCAATATCAAAATCTTTGAGACTCCATCAGCAGCAAGGAAAAGGAGGTCCATTTTGTAAGGATTTATCCGAGAAACGAACTCGAAAGAGAGGAGTGGAACAGCAAAGATTGCAACAAACCTGTTGATCCCAGCACATTGTTCTGGGGTGAATATGTTCCACCATTTCACCGAGCCATAAGCCAAGAACATAGTGACATAAAGCGGCACAACTGCAGTCAGAACACAGTACAAATCCTTGATGCCAATCATTGGTCTCTGCTACACTTACCTCTTCAATATATTTTTTCCCCTTGGCTTGAAGTGTATTTAAGAGTGACTAGCTTCAAGCTTTAATGAAAGCAAGGAAGAGAAAGGAATGGAATATTATGCTACTTTGAATGTTCTCTTGCTCAAGGAAATCTAGAACAGGATCTCCCTCCTCCAGATTACAAACTCCTCCTCAAGCAGCTATGGATATTGTGAAATTAATATAACCACCTGCTTGGATTGATACAACCAGGTTTTTTGTTGATACTTTTAAGCTTGAAAATAGTTTTTTTACCACGATTGGCTAGTTTAACAAGCATCTTCAAGGCTAATGTGATATACGGAAGCAGAAGAGAAACCATTGAATGAGGTTATTGTGATATTCTGCTTCTACATCACTAAAGACAAAATTTATCAAGTTACAGGTTTTTTTTTTTCTTTTTTTACTTGATCAACTGAGAATTGACAAGTTGCTGTTTTGAGTAACTAAGGGTGAATGATAATTTCTAGCTCATAAAACATTCCATCTTGGATTAAAGAGCCAGCTTTTTAACAGTTTTACATCAGTCTTCAAATATGAAATCATTATCAAATGGTGAAAATTAAACACAGTTATGTTGGTGGACAATTAAACAGCCTTGAATTGTCACCCTGACACTGCTCGAAACAATAATATAATCAAGAAAAAACGTTTGTAATTTTAAGATTTTAGCTTTCTTTGGTGCTCATTGCCGACTTCAACAGACAACAATAGAATTGGTTATATCCATAACCACAATAAATGCGACACTGATTAAAAACAAGTCTAATAATCATAATTTAAATTCCTGAATACAATACATCGAACATGGATATATCACCAAGATGGAGGATCAAAGTAACATGGTATTTTCCATTGCCAAAAGAAAATAATAGTATGCATCTTCCAGGGTATAGGAAAGCGGCATCCATCATGTCTTCTGTTTTATGCAATGAGGTGACTTATGATGTGAGTATGCTTGGACAGTCCGAGACAGTAAAGTTTTTCAAAAACAGTTAGCCGTGAAGACTTCGATCCAAAGATTCAAAGAAAAGACGAAAAATCAAAAATAAATGTGAAGGCGAGAGTGCATCAAATCGATTGGAACTTAATGGCATTTCATGCGTGCATGGTAGGTATTAAGCATATGCATGTGGAATTCATAGGAACGGCTAAATTAAACGCATGGCCCCCAGGACCCAGCACGATGCTGTCTGCTCTTATCTTATTTTGTCTTCTCTCATGTCATAATCTTTAGAATGTTAATGTCTACAAATTCATTATAAGATTTCGTAATTTTCTTTTCAATTTTTTTTTCCAGTCAGTTGAAACTCAATTATTTGAAGCAAGAATATTTTTGGTCCCCTTGACATGTATAGAACAAAATCATACGGTAATCTGACTTTAATGCTCAGCAGTAAGCTTTATTGAAATGTTGTGCAAGAAAGCAACAATAGAGCTTAAGTCGAAAAATATAGCTTTACATGTAGAGCAAATTTTTGATATACCATTTTCTAAGCATCCAACGAACCTCAACTTGAATTTAAGATCACAACAATCCAAGATTGAATGGGTCCTTATCACATGTAAACGGAAACTGAGTAGTCTATAATGTAATAAACTCAGAAAGGGTAATAGGCAAGAATAAAAGGTAAGAACAACCTACTAAAACTTAAAACCGATTGGTAAAAAATGGATAGACCCATCTTGAATATAAAATTACAAACAATCCGAAATTTAACCGACGTAAATAATATCATTTTAGCTCTACTCAAAAGAAAATTCAAAGCATAAAGTGCTTGTTTTAACGTCTGGCGACGGGGTTTCGTCAGGGTGGAAAGGCTCTTAAGGGTAAACACTTTATTGTAGTTAGAATGGTTAGGCTGTCTTAGTCTGCTTGGAGTTATCAGTACATTGACAAGAAGGAATACCTGATTGAATTAAGGGGAAGACCAGGGTGCATAAATGCTGTTCAACTTATAATGGAGGATGTTAGAGATAGAATTGATAGCTAAACATCATTGAAAAAAAAAATGAAACTCATTTTGCAATAATCACTGTCATGCATAAAGTGTATATCTCATTGAAAGCTAAAATTACTCATTTTGCAATAATCAATATCATGTATAAAGTGTATATCTCATTGAAAGCTAAAATTACATACCTTTTAGCATAATCCGTCTTCTCTTGTCCTCTATGCAAATGATACAAAAGTGGGAAAGAAGTATGTATTTAAGGGCTTATAAGATTATAATGATACTAATGGAGAAACAATTATGGATAATGCATAACCTTGCAGTCATCACCACAAGAGAAAAGAATAAAAGAAATTTTATTTCTAAAGGATCAATAAATGAACTATGAAATTATATTACTTGAACTCGAATTAATTGTTGGATACTTATATGTGTCTGACATCCGACATGAATGTGCTTAATTTTTTTAATTTTTTTTAAATATTTAAAAAATCGTCTTGATAATCATGTCGTTGGATGTAGATATTTGACACGATGCTTTAAGAATGAAAATTTCAAGTACCACAGCTCTGAAATAGTCCTACAAGACAACCTTGGTAGACATTCTTTTTCTGGTTTGCTAATAAAATTTAACTGCACAGGTCAACATCAAAGAGTTACTGTAAGTAAAATAAACTAAACAAGTTAAAAAAAGAAAAAGAAAAAAAGACTATTAAAAAGGTTTGTTGATATGTTTCGAAAAGGATATGCTCAACCAATTTGCTTGTGTTGTTTCTGGAGGCTAAGAAAGATTGAAGGCCCTCATGGGCCAGGAGCATTTTTGTTGAAGGGTGGAGAATTGCTTCTGAAAGGGATTCTGAATTCTAATGGTGGCTAAAGCAAGAATATGGGACACTCTATCGGTTTCAGTTCTTTCTTCCTGTATATCAAAGCTAATTGAAGTCCTATGGAAGCGGATAATATTTCCTACATGCTTTTGAAGATCATCCATCCAAATAACAATGGCATGCAAGTGGAATATTGTCCCAGCTGCCTCTGAAAATCAGAACAGCACCAAATCGAGAACATTTATGGCAAGCATTAAAAATACCATTCTATCTGCTAGTAATCTAAGCTAAGGACCCTTTTGAGTCTTAAAAATGCCCTCAAGCCATTATTAAGCTTATCATTTGCTCATGTTTTTAGAGTTTTTTCATAATTAAATGTCAAGCCTGAGGGTGAAGGGGTCCTATGCTCGAACTAAAATATTAGAGAATTGAGTTTAGAATAGATATTACAAAGTTGATAATATTGATTAGTTTATTATAATTTTTTATACTAAATTAATAAGCTATATGATTTTTATAATTATTACCATATTACTATTAATAAAAGATAAAATAATTTGATACGTTTAGAATGTTATTTTTATAACATCAAAATATAATTATAAATTAATTTTTTAAAATTATGTTAACTTAGTACGTTAACTTAC
>JBBYHO010000002.1:11313825-11327721 GCA_038382025.1 Adansonia gregorii
CTTCTACTAAGATATTACAAAATAATTTAATATATTTTTAATATTTATATTATAATATTATATATTTAATTTTTATATGATCTAAATTACATATTATATAAAAAATATAATAATATATTATATAACTAAAATTAGGTAGGGTCGAATCAAATTTAGATCTTAAATGTTAAAGTCAAGACTCAATTCATTTTTTAAATAGATCTTATTTTTTTAATCAGACTTATATTTTAAATTTAATACTTTTATCTAAACACTTTCAAATATCATATCAGTCTTTGAGTTTCAGAAAATAGCCTTATTCCTAAATAGGTTTAATCTTTGATGTTAAAAGGATCCTCATATCTGAGGACAAGATCGGTCAAAAAAAATAAGATTTAGATAAATTCTAAAAATACTTGACTGTATCATAATAAAGAATATATATCAAGATTATCTTTCATAAATAGTACGATGACCTTTAACCTTCTAACGAAACGAACATAAGTTAAGAAAAAAATTACTATTTTGATCATAAAATAAATAAATTATAATTAATATATATTTAATGATAAATGATTTTTGTATAAAACATTACTATTAGTATAAATAATAATAAAAAATATTTTAATAATTATTTTAATATTTCAAATATTAATATAAAATAATATTTTAATAATAAATAGTATGATTTTAAGTATTTGATTTGAATATAATATTTTTGTACTAAATGTTACTATTATATCAAATATTACTACTTGAAATATTAATATTAGAAATTAATATTTTAATACTGAATAGTTTTTAATGTTTTAATAATTAATAGTTTAAAATATATGTCAATAGAGTATTTGAAAAACTGGAATAATATTTTTAATAATTATTATAATATTTTAAATATTAATATAATTAATGTTCTAATAATAAATAGTATTATTTTTAGTGTTTAATATTAAAAATAATATTTTAGTATCAAATATTATTATTGAAATATTAATATTTTAATCATAAATAATTTTTAACATTTTACTAATTAATATTTTATTTTTTGGATAATTAAAATGATTAATAATTTAATATTTATGCTAACATTAAATCTTTACTTTTATGTAAAACTTCACAGTTAAAAAACATTTTTATACTAAATAAATGGCTAAATATTTAACTATGTACTTGCCATGAAGAGAGATTGCTCATGTAGGCATGAGGCATCAATGTTGGTACCCTTCTCTGGTAACCTCATACTTTATAATGTAATACGTGATTAATATAATAAAAAAATTATTAATTTATTCTCATTTATGAAATTAAAAAAACTTAAACATATATCTGTCACTATAACTATATATAAAAGTTGTTACAAGTAAGGAGAAGCCACAATTTCAATTTTCGCTTCTCTTGCTTGAGGAGGATAGGAGATTAAACGTGTTGAATGGGGTAATTAGGAAATAGGTTTTTTTTTTTTTTTCCTTAAACGAAGAAGAAAAGAGAAAGATAAAAGAAAGATGAACAAAAAAGAAAATTTATGTTGATATTATCTGAGCGTTATTTTTCATGTGTTTAAACTATTATAAATTTTTTTACATTAATAATTTATGTTATATAGATTTTGATGCACTTATGTATTCGTATCGTGTTTATATTTGTGTTCATTTTTTTGTATGTTCAAGTATTATAAATTTATATAAATTTTTACATGTGAATAATTCATTTTATATAGATTTGACACAATTGTATATATATGTAGTGATCATTTTACTTTTTGTACATGTTTTAATTATTTTCTCATGTTGCATTCTTGTCGTGTTTCAATTCATGTTTTATTTTACATAGTTTATCATAGTGATTCAATTTAAAAATAATTGTGTGTTCATGTCATGTTTCAATTATCATATATTTTGTATAATTTGTTATATGAGTTAATTCAGAGAAAAATTGTATGTTCATGTCATATTTACCTTCCTTTTTGCATGTTTAAAGTATTATAAAAATTATGTAAATCTTTACGAGTAAATAATTCACTTTATGTGGATTTTGACACATTTATATATTTGTATTTTATTTATATTATTTTTCATATTGTTTTATATTTTGATTATTTTTTATATTATTTTCATGTCATATCTTAATTTATTCCTTATTTTGTATAGTGTATTATAACTATTCAATTTTAACTCTAAACTTCATTTACTTAAGAATTGAATATTTTTCCACATGCTATACATTAATATAAAAATCATGTGCAAATTTTAATTAATTTCTTGAAACAAAATGCAGGGTATGTTTTAGTGTATTTATATAAACCGACTTTAACTTAAATCAAGTTAAGTGTCCAATTACGAGTTAATAATTCACTTTATGTGGATTTTGACACATTTATATATTTGTATTTTATTTATATTATTTTTCATATTATTTAATATTTTGATTATTTTTATATTATTTTCATGTCATATCTTAATTTATTCCTTATTTTGTATAGTTTATTATAACTATTCAATTTTAACTATAAACTTCATTTACTTAAGAATTGAATATTTTTCCACATGCTATACATTAATATAAAAATCATGTGCAAATTTTAATTAATTTCTTGAAACAAAATGCAGGGTATGTTTTAGTGTATTTATATAAACCTACTTTAACTTAAATCGAGTTAAGTGTCCAATTATTAGTTATTTATAACTTTATTTTAGCTCAAAAGTCTTTTTTTATAAGTTAAATAAGTTATCCTTCCCTGATGATAAGCGTAAATTTGTAAGACGTCATAGATAGTAATGTTTAAGGTTATAACTTAAATAAGCTATCCTTCTCTTGACCGCATGAATGGAATATGGGATATGCACTTTTAAAATCCTCATATCCACGTCAAATATTTTGAGTTTCAAAACAACTTCAACTTCCTCGGCTACTCAGGAAATCATAAACAAATTCTAATCCTCCATATCGGAGCGTCAATCTAAATTCATTGTCAAGATTGGAAGAAAATGGTGAATGTCATGGTGAAGCTTTTAATCTTTCTCGCAAGCTCTTTCTGCCTTTACCTTCTCAGAGTTATACCCAAGGTCCTCTATGAATACTGGTGCGTACTTCTCCGTATACAAAATATATTGAATTCATAGGGAATTAAAGGACCTTCTTACAAATTCATCCATGGAAGTAATGAAAAAATTACCAGTATGAGAGAGGAAGCATTAAGCAAACCCATGGCCTTAATACATCATATATTTACCAGAGCTTTTCCTCATGTTTACTCATGGATTTACATATACGGTGAGACGATAAAAAAAATGCATGTTTTTCACCATGATTTCTAACTTATAGGCTCAATATAATTGACCTTTTTTTTCCTTGATCGATTAGGGAAGAATTATCTTTCTTGGGACGGTTTCAAGCTCAAGTGGAGATTACTGAACCAGAACTAGTCAAAGAGGTTCTCAAGGATAGTCAACAAGCTTTTTCGAAAAGTAAGCCGAAAATTTATGTTAGTAGGCTAGCGGGGAACGGGCTTGTGACAACTAACGGTGAAAAATGGGTGAAGCAGAGAAAGTTGGCCAATTATGTTTTTCACGGAGAGAGCTTAAAAGTAACACCTCGAACTAAAACCACGAAACTAGAGGGGGCAATTAGGCGATTTGAACGAGTTTGAGTGAGGTCATTTCAGATTTGAATATTTTTGGATTTAAGTTAATTCAGGTTTGGATCTATTTAAGTTTGGGTTAATTCAAGTTTGGGTCAATTCGAATTTCGATCTATTCGGGTTTGAGCCTATTAGGATTTAGATCTATTTGGGTTCAGGCCTATTCAAATTCGAGTTTAGGTCGGGTTCGAGTTTCAATATATTTTACATCATTTTTTATTTTATATTAAATATAATTACTTTATTTGAATTTAATTATAAAATATATAAATATTAATAAAAAATATTCTTTAATGTGATAAACAGTAATTTTAGCTTGAATAAGCAGGTCTAGGCATATTAAATAAGGGCATGGACTTGAAATTTTAAAAAATTCGAATCGCGGCTTGGCTCAACTCATGAGCATGTTCAATCATATATAAAATATAAATTAAGTTTTTAATATTTGATTCATTTTTTATATGATATTATCTGTTATGGCATTCATATTTTTTAATTTATCTTATTACTTTGTTATACTATTATTAGACTCTAATTATCACTACTTGAAATAATAATAATAATAATAATAATAATAATAATAATATTCAATGATATATTTAAAATTTTACTACTAACATATATAAACTCTTAATAGTTAATGAGTTTAACTAATTAAATTAAAAAATATGATAAATCAATAATATACTTTATTGACAGTATTTTCAAAACTCATTATATGATTTACTTTTTGATAAATTATTATTTTATCATATATAAACCAGCTTAAGGGTCGGGTTACCCATCTGACTCAATTGGTTTTGAGCTCGGGTTCTTATGTTCTTATTTTAAACCAGCTCGACCCAATCAAAATAGTGATTTTAAATTAAAATAATATATATTTTATTTAAATTTAATTATAAAATATAAAAATATCAATAAAAAATATTCTTTAATATGATAAATAGTAATTTTCGCTTAAATAGGCAAGTTTGGGCATGCTGAATAAGGGCTTAAGCTTGAGATTTTAAAAAAATTCAAGCCGCACCTTGGCCTAACTCACATATAAAATATAAATTAAATTTTTAATATTCAATTAAATTATATATGATATTAATATTTAATATTTAATTCATCTTTGATATAGTATTATCTATTATGATTTTCATATTTTTAATTTATCTTATTACGTTGTTATATTATTATCAGATTCTAATTACTATTATTTGAAATAATAATAATAATAATAATAATAATAATAATATTCAAAGAAATATTTAAAATTTTACTATTAACATACATAAGCTCTTAATACTTAATAAGTTTAACTAATGAAATTAAAAAAAATATAATAAATAGATAATATACTTCATTGACAATATTTTTAAAGCTTATAATATGATTTACGTTTTGATAAATTAATATTTTATCATATACAGACCTGTTCAAGGGTCAGGCTGCCCACTAAGCCCAATTCAGCCTGGGCTTGGGTTCTTGTATATTTATATCAAACTAACCCTACTCGGCTCAAAACAATGATTTCGAATTAATATATTTTATTTAAATTTAATTATAAAATATATTATATTAATAAAAATATCTTTTAGTGTGATAAACAGTAATTCTGGCTTAAATAGGTAGGTTTAGGCACGTTAAATAAAGACTTGGGATTAGGATTTTAGAAAAATTTGGGTCACTGCTAATCCAACCAATAAGCAAGTTTAATCATATTTAAAATATAAATTAAGATTTTAATATTTAATTAAATTATTAAAAGAATATTAAAATAAAATTCATAATTAAAGTTTTAATTTATAAAAAAATATTTAATTATAATTTTTTCACATTTATTTTTGGTATTAAATTTGGGTTCGGGTTCAAGTCGAATTCGGGTTTGGGTTCTTTCGGGTTCAAGTTATTTCAAATTTAAGTTCTTTCGGATTCAGGCCATTAATTTTTTGGTCAAATTAGATTCGGTTTGGGTTCAAGCTTGGGTTTTTTTTGAGGAGTTTTTGAGTTCGATTTCATTTTTTCACCTCTACACAAAACTATAGGTTACTAGCAGTTATGACTTTTAAATTAGTTATAAATATATAAAGGGTTAAACATATATTTAGTTTTTTTGTCAATTTGGTATTTGAAATTTCATTCCATTGTCATTTTAACTTTTTAGACTAACATCGTTAGTCAACTATTACCGTAACAATCAAACAACCAATAAGAGTTTGATACATGATAAAATGCCACTTCACTAGTGTCACATCATCATAGAAAAATTTTTTCAAAATAAAAAATAAAAAATCATAAAAATTTTTATACTGACGTGACAATGATGGCGTGACATTTTTGTCACGTGTCAAGCTTTCATTAATTATTTGGCTACCATATCAATTGTTAACTAATATTGTC
This sequence comes from Adansonia gregorii, assembly GCA_038382025.1. Taxonomy (NCBI): domain Eukaryota; kingdom Viridiplantae; phylum Streptophyta; class Magnoliopsida; order Malvales; family Malvaceae; genus Adansonia; species Adansonia gregorii. Next base: position 11,319,830 of record JBBYHO010000002.1, read on the forward strand.
ATCTAAGAGGTCATTGTGCATAGCGAAATGAATGTTCAAGTACTAAGTGACAAAATATATTTTTTTAAAGTACTAAATTGAATATCGGGCTAAATTAGACCAAACTAATTTTAACTCACATACATACAAAAGATGTTAGACTTTGGAGATACGAAAATAGATTACAAATATTAAGATTCAAATTCAAAATTTGTTGAATATTATTTTTTAAAAATAATTATGTAAATCAATTAAAATAACTTTTTATTCATATTTAGTTGTGATTAAATATAAAAGAATATATGACGTGTCAAATTTTGGTTATCTTATATTATTGTTGCTTGCATTTAACACATTAAAGGATGGTTTCGACAGAACATGACTCCAGCAGTAATTGCTAGCGTTCGAACAATGCTAGACAAGTGGAAAGACCATGAAGGAGAAGAGATCGAAGTATCTCAACAATTTAGGCGATTGACTTCGGAAGTAATATCGAGAACAGCATTTTCTATCAGTTACTTGGAAGGAGAGAAGATTTTTGACATGTTGAAGAAGTTGTCAGAAATTGTGACCTGAAATCTTTGTAAGTCTGAGATTCCGATCCTCAAGTATGCTTCCTAAGCGTAACTAACCTGTGTTTGGGCGTGATTTCCAATGAAATAAAAAAGAATAGCTAATTATTTGTAAGAGTTTAAATTATAGGTGTAAATGTATTTAAAGTTAAGTCATGTTTATTATAATTGTTAAAATAATAAATATTATTACAATCAATTATGATAACGATTAATAATAAATATTGATTAAAAAATTAAAATTGTAAAATAATTATTGTAATGTATCGTTACAATTACTATTTAAATTTTGATCGTCTCAATGCAAATTTTAGATTATGAATCTCATGAAATTAGTTTAGCATAATACGTAATCTAAGTAGTTTTAGATAGATTTTTCTATTTTTTCTCCCTCTCCCTCTCTCTCTCTCTCTCTGACATTGATTTGCTTTTGTAGCAAGTTTTGGAAAAGTACTGATGACATAGAATCGGAGAAACTCGCGAAAGAAATACAAGATTCTGTGATGGAGATTATCGCAAAAAGAGAAGACAAAGTTGTGAGCGGAGAAGCTAACAGCTTCGGCACTGATTTTTTGGGATTACTTGTAAATGCCTATCATAAATTGGACGAGGAAAACAAGCTTTCATTGGAAGATTTGGTAGACGAGTGCAAACCATTCTACTTTGCTGGACAGGAAACTGTGACAATATTTCTTTTAGCAATCTATAGAGATTGGCAAGAGAAAGCAAGAAGAGAGGTGATTAAGATATTTGGTAACCAAAATCCACTCTGAAGGCATTGCTAAACTCAAAACTATAAACAAACCCGGTAACACTACGAGCATTTAGTAAAGTAAAAGGTTAATATGTATCTTGGCAAATTATATATACACCTTGCAATAGTTTGGTACCAAAAAAAAAAAAATCACAATTAACTGAATTTAATTTTTTCTTAAATAAGTTAACCCATTTAACAATGTCAGTCACATAAAATATTGAGATGTCTTAGTTGACCAATACTAAAAGCACCACCTATCAAGTTAATTTGTCAGCTTTTTGACTTGTCATGTGATGATTTGTTATTAGTCAATTATATCATTCAATATTTTATGTGTTGGTGTTAATTTATTAGAATAATCTATTGACGAAAAATAATTCTAAGAATTTTACTGTGAACTTTTTTCTTAGGTTCTTAAGTGTATAGTTTGAGAGCCAATTTACATATTAATCCTAAATTAAACTGAAATCTAATTGGAGTTATTCCTCTTCTGCAAACAGATCACCATGATCATTAATGAAACTTTTATACTCCCATAAATAACATGGTAAGAAAAGTTGGTAGAGAAGTTCAACTCGGAAAGCAAACATGGCACTTCACCATGACTCTCAATTATGGGGAGATGATGCCCATGTTTTTAAACCAGAAAGGTTCGAGGAACGGATTCCGAAAGCTACTATGTAGAATGCGGCTGCATTTATTCCCTTCGGATTGGGATCCCAATCTTGTGTTGGCATAAGCTTTGCAACCATTGAAACAAAGACGATTCTTTCCATGATTCTACAACGATACACCATCGCCCTCTCCCCTGCCTAAGTCCACTCACCAGTGCCTCCTATCACACTTCGCCCACAAAATGGGATTCAAGTAATACCCAAGTCGTTACCTAATGATGCTTAAATTAAGGAGCGCTCTTGATATCCAAAACCTTAATCAATAAAAAACGAAGGTATTGGATTCTAGTGGTGTTGATCATTTTGATGTCTTTACCTGCCATGCCACATGTTTGTTGGTCGATTTCATGTATTGGCAACAAAGAAACAATATTACGTTCTTCTGATTGCTTTAATCTATTAGATTGATAGAATATTAGTACTGGCCTTTTCACTTCCGTTGTTGAATCCATCAACAAATGCTAAGAGAAACCAAGAATCACAGGTCAATCAATCCTAATTGAAAAGAAATAGCGCATTGCAACTACCTGCATGTTCCTGTAAGTAGACTATCAATGAAACAGTGCATAGCACTTTGCCATTTCCCCATATTTATTTTGAATTGGAGATTAGCATTCTAAACGTATCATAGGAGATGGAAAGGAAGTCAAGAGCTACATGGTTTTGATCAATTTACTGCTAACAAAGCGTCATGCCAAGTCCTAGGTGCTTTAATTACAATTATTTACTCCCAGATTACTAACTTAGATAAAACATTTCAAAAGTAACATACATAATAAAAATATCACTATATAAAAGAAATGATAGGCATACATAACAAAATTACAGTTCATAAAGCTTCAGTCATCCACCTTTGTCTCATGACCAAAACGAGCATACATGTCAGATTAATGGATCATTAAATTTGACAAAGCCCATATGCACACTAGTTGAAGAATTTTACGGATGACATCTTATCGAAGCATATTGCATACATTTACCAACTAGTAGAAAAGACACCTTTTTATGAAACTATGAAGAAGCTATAAATCATACTTCATTTGCCAAAATTAGGGAAAAGTTAAATGACTGCAAGGATAAGAGAAATCTATAATCTCCGCAATGATAGAGCTAGAACTCAAACAGTGATCGAAAAAGTATTCTCACCTGCAATTTAAATATCTGGGAAATTATACTACTCGAATTTCGAGATTGAACTATAATCTCAAAAGTTTGCTACAAAAATCGAAAATCAACATGGCATGCCATACAAATTCATTATATTATTCCTCAATAAAACACCCATTGAACCTTCTAGTGAACATAAAAAATGCTAGCAATCCAGCTAGTGAGTGAACTCCTTATTACTACGTTGTGGAATTCCTCGGATGATAGCCCGCAAGAGATCAAAGTAGAGGGGCAACTGTGCAAGAGCAAAGAAAGACACAGGCAAGCATGTTACTACGTAAATCGGAAAGGCTGCAAATTTCAACTTGTCTCTGAGTTCGAAGAAATGGCCTGCACAAAATGAGACGAGTATAGCAGCTATGGAAGTGAACAACGCTGTTAAACCAAGGATGAGTTTCCGTGGCAATTTATAAGCAAAATCTTTGTCTTCGAATCGAGAGGTGAGGATTGCCAGGAAAAAGACCAGGGCTGTCACGGAGAAGCAAAGGGCCACTAGCGATGAGATGGAAAAGACAGCAAACGCAGGTTCATTCCCAAGCACTGGTTTACCAGTGTCTTCCTTGACTCCACCTGGAATTGTTGCGGACGTTGCGAATGCTACTGTAGCTATCAGTGCTGCTACTAGGGAGCATGATTCAGAGGTTTTTGTAAGCCATTCACTGCCGTCTTTGACAAGCGATTTGTGCGTTTCTCTGAAGATCTGTTTTGGTGTTTGATTATCGTGGTTGTAATGAACAAAAAAATGCTTTGAAATGGATCGCTTGACAAACTGCAAAATTAGTGGAATAACTCAATTTAACTAAGGGTTAGCTGTTGGAAAAAGGTTAAGAAAAGCTAAAAAGTGTTGGGAAAAAAACGTGGTGTAAGAATTTTTAATCGTTTCTCATTGTCGTCTGATATTGTATTAAGGTGAAACACAACTTTCGACCTAAAAAACTGTATCAACAATGCTAAATAGGCTGAAAACTGAGAAGATAAAAAAGAGAATAGACAATTAAACAATAATCTGGAGGGTCGAAACTCAACTAATAACATAGTTAGAGGCCTAGATCATACCTTATACCATTTGAGCTCCCATTGCATCTGTAATGCAGATCCAGGAATGAGCCAAGGACGATATTCCCCATATCTTGCAGCAAGATGCAATGCATTGTTCCCTTTATCATCCTGCTGTTGAAAGACGCTTTCATGCAATGGAATTTTTCGTTCTATTAGGAACTGAAAAGTATGAGTTTGCCTGTTCTCGACTGCCAAGAGCAACACATTTTTGTTATTGGCGTCCAAATCCTGAATCGAAACGGGAAAATTTTCCAGCATACTTTCCACCATTTCTGTAACCCCCATCCTTGCTGCTATCAGGATTGGCGTCTCTGTCTCTTTTGGTACATTAGCTACTTTCTTTTGAAATGCCATTTTCACAGCATGCTTTGAACTCTTTGAATCCACTGTTCCTGTTATACTGTATTCTTTAAGAAAACTTTCCATTGGTGCTACGATCCCTTCCTTGTTCGAGGAACCTGTTATATGGATTTAAAACATTAATGTGCATTCACATTTCCTTAGCCAATATATTAACAAGATTCTAGTAATCTACTTGTTTAAATCATAACTACTATACTATGCCTTCATTACTCAACTGATTCATGAAATCAGTTTTAAGAAATTGCATCCTGCAGGTCTAAAATTCCGAATCTTAACATCTACGTAAAGAAACTAGTATGTTAAGGGGCTAGTATTAGCTGCAGCCATGGCTTTTACCTTCATTGTTTTTGGTTGCAGATGGGGAATTTTTCCCAAGGTTTGCATCTATAGCCTGATGCTGCTCAATTCCAGGAGCCACCCCGGTCTTATCTGCCTCCTCACCTTTAACCGCCTCCGTAATGCGTGGGTCAAAAAAAATGTCAGACTCTCCACCGCTGGTCCGTCCTTCGTTAAGTTTGTATAGAGAAGTTTTCCCAATCAATTCATTCATGACTTGCAAAGCCATTGCGTGCCTCTGTCTCTTTATTTTGATTTTCCTTATTCTCCTAACGCCTGCATTCCATATAAACGCATCAACATGTTAATTAGCATTAAAACACGAGAACACTTAATGGAAAAAATATATATATTTTTAAATCACTGGCAATGGGACAAATTTGCCAAGAAAACAATCAACCTTTAAGTTATGGAGAGAAGATTAAAGCTATAATTCGAACTAATCTTTTAAATATATAAAATAATTATAAAATAATTAAATATATTTATAATTAACACGTACCTATATCTGAGATTGAATAGAATCTGAATAATATAGGTCGAAAATGAAAAAGGCAAACTGACTTTAAAAAGTTCAATATCCTTTTTTTAGCTCATAATCACAGCAAAAGTTTTATTTCATTTATATATTTATGCTTTATAAAACTACATAATAATGTGATCAAGTTTGCAGTGGTAAAGTATGCGAAAAGGTACGAACCAAGTCCCAAAACTACTAGCAGCAAATTCATCAAAAACTTAAGAGATGTGATTAATGTGGCATAATTGGGTGGAAGATAGCGTTGCTTGATAGGTTCTTTTGTGTCTTCCTTCTTGTCTCCATTAACTTTACCTTCAAAAGATACATATAAGCACAACAAATAAGCATTTTCATGGTCATAGACAAGTTTTAATTAAATTCATAACAATTAATTGCATGTATTTAACAAAGGCTTTAATCCATGATTACGGACACAATTTCAACCACAAATTTTTAATCTTGCTAAGTCCTTATTGTAGTATCCAACCAGTAAATCACTTTCAACTTGAAGAATAGTGGTGGAAGTCTGCCGGTGATATCACGAAACATCACCAAAAGATTTTTCTTTTAAAAGAAAATCACATTTATTGACTGTAAAATTATTATTTATACAATAATTTAAGAAAATAAACTATTATGACTCTTCAATTTGACTTGTAAATTTATTTAAAGATTACATATGTAACATGGAAAAAGTAAAAAATCAATTACGTATGCTTTACATTTTGAGTTACTGAACTTAGCATCCATTTTCATATAGGTCATAACAATTTAATTTCATCAAATTATATTACTGAATTTTTATTATTAACAAATTAAATCACTCACGTTAATTTTATTAAATAATTCTAACAAAAAACTGACTCATAATACATATATGATGTATGTCTATCATATACTAATTTAATGAGATGTAAAAATTACTCTTCGTATGCATACTAAATCAACTTTTTCATTAGAATTATTTAATTCAATTAACAAGAGTGACTTAATTTATTAAATTTGATGAAGTTAACAATTCGTGATCCACATAAAATTTAATACTAAATTTAGTAACTCAAAATGTAAATTACCTTTCAATTAATCAACTAAAAAGAATAGTTAAGAAAACAAATAGAAAGATAAAATTTTAATGATTTCAAAATATTGACATCTAATTGCACTATGTTGTAAATAGTTGAGTTATAAATTTTTTTATAACAAATTTATGCACACTTCTTTTACTTCTAAAAACATAATTTACGACATTTATTGCATCATAAAACTTTTTATGTTGCAGAATGTGTTGCATAATTATTTATTTTATGCAATTATCTTTAAGAGGTATCATTAAGTATATATAGATTCAAATTTGAGCCTTTATAACTTGTTCTCCTAACCTTAGTTGCGAATTCTTTTATACTAAGAAAGTGTTGTAGGATTTTATTTATTAGTGTTAGAAAGGACTGAATTGGTCCAATTGAATAAAGAATCAATAGCCCATCCGATCCTATACATATCATCAAACCGCGATATTTTAAATTAGTTGAACTTGTAAAAAACTTCTAAAACCCCAAAAATATGAAAATAGGTTTTAAACTTATTCTTTAAAAATTTTTATGACATATATTATGAAATTTGAACCTATAACCTCTTAAATCTGTATTAAAGATCTTACCACTTAATCTAATATATATCTTTATTAAATATTTATTACATTTAATATTTATTTACTATTAAAATTAAAATTTAATATTTAAATTCTTAATTTTAATTTTAACCAGAGCTCTCACCAATTTGACTTTTGATATGATTTTTTAAACATTATAATTTATATTAATTTATTGCAATGTAGCACTCTTTATGTTTGGGAAAACATATATTTAGTAACATTTACACAAACTGTTCCAAATTTTTTATACTAAAACTGAAATTTGTTAGAGTGTTGTAATATTTTAATTATCCGTATCCTTGTTAGGTTTATTAATAGTATCCACCCAATTAATCAAACAAAAATTAACCAAAAAAATCGTGTTTATAATATATATATATATATATATATATATACACACACACAATGAGAAAATCACACCTACTGTATGCAACATAAATCAAATTTCTAAAAATGGAGAAATGAAATTAACTCAGTACTTACAAATGATCACTAAAGAGATTTTAATTATATCCTTTTCATTTTAAAAATATTTTGCCCTAATCTTTACATTCTCTCATCTAATCTTTTCTTTTAAATGTTAGATTGATTGGATTTCATTTTTAGTATGATTTTTAGGTATTCAAGAGTTGAGTCAAGTCGAGCTAATTGAGCTGCTGAAAATTTTTAAATTTTCTACCCAAACTCAGCTTGGTTGGGCCCGCGCATCAAAATTATTAATAAAAAAATTAAAATTATTAAAATTAATATTTATATTAATATTTATATATTTACAATTAAATTAAAACAAAAAATTTGTATTGATTAAAAATCT
>JBBYHO010000002.1:11356378-11367335 GCA_038382025.1 Adansonia gregorii
TATTCCTTTGCTTAATAAGATGTTTTGTTTCATAATTTATGCACTTGAAAGCTCCTATTGTTTTGCTCATGCTTGTGATGTTTTTTTTTCCCTTCAACTATATAAACATAAATTATTTAAATATATTATAATTTTAAATATAAATATAATACATGTGTAAAATTTTAACACGTCGTTTTTTAATATATTACATTTATATTTTTTATATTTATTAAATATATTATATTTTTATATTATGTTTAAAATTATTAAATTTAATCAAAATTTTTTATTAAAAAAGTGAAAAAAAAAACTTATCATGATTTTAAAAGTGTTTGTGAATTAAATCAAATTTTTATTATCAATTTAAAATGTTAAACCTAAACTTAAAAATCTTATCCAAAATTAAAATCGAGTCAAGCTCAAGCTTACGAATCTTGCCAACAATTAAAACTTTACTAAATCTTCAATAATATCTTCATTGCATCAGTCTTTAGGTACTAAGCAACGTAAAATTTAGTGGAATTTGTTTAGCATCCATTAATAATAATAATAATAATAATAATAATAATAATAATAATGTGAGGCCAAAGCATTGTTAAAAAAATCGGATCGAATAGATCATTGAAACTAATTAAATAGAGAACTGTGTCTAATCTAGTCTATACATGTTATAGAATTGGAAACTTTTGGGAACCGGTCCAAAAATGGGAAAAAGCTTAAAAACCGGATTTAAGCTTATTTTTACTATATCTTTTTAAAAAAATTAAATTTATGTAATAAGAGTTAAATCTTTAACTTTTTAGATCTATTTTATCATTTAGCTAAAAATATATATTTTTTATTATATTTAATATTTATTTAATATTAATAATTATTTAATTAATAATTTAATTTTTTAATTAAATAATTTAATTTAATCGACCTAAATAATGAATCATCGATGATTAGAAAATCTTAGTATCCAATTTTTTTTAAACACTGGGCAGAAGATAGTGCAACACTAGATATTTTAACCTTTCACGCTTCAACACGATAGAAAATGGTATTTCTGGCTCTTATTAGGAAACCAACAAGTCGCCAACCTCCCCGCAATTGGGCTTCTCTTTATTTCTTATCCGACAAAATTATCTTACCATATTATTTGATAAATTAAATGTTAAAAAAATTGGGTATTTGAATATTTAATTTTGAATTTAAATATTACAAAATTTGTTTGTCATGTAACTGAAAATTAAGTATAAATACGAGTAATTATTTTATATATCAGCAATAGAAAAAAATTTTATAAGTAAAGTTAGTAAAGTAATATGTGTCTCGTAGAGTATATTTAAAAAATAAAAATAAATATACGAGACACATTTCGTCCCACAAACCTTACTTATGAAGGTTTTTTTTTTCATTTCATCGTTAAGATATGAAATAATTATCCTAAATATAATTATATTATTTGATAAATGTAAATATTGAATTTTAACAATTATTTATTTTATGATTTTAATTTTATTAACATAAGATTTCATATTATTCAAACTAATTTGGATAAAAATTAGAAGGATAATTTAAATATTTCATCTTTTATAACTATAAAAGAAGTTGATTTAAAATATTATAACTCGAGTTAGTAATTCTCTAGTTATCTGGTTCAACATTTTTTTCTTTTGAAAAATTTGGTATTAAATAATATTAATTTTAAAAATTTAGAGGAATAATTTAAATATTTCATCTTGTAACAATAGATTAAAGCAATTTCCCAGAAAATTGAGGTTTGCTTCAACATAGCTCTGCTACATTAGTGGCGAGTTTTGTTTTTTCTTTTATTTTATGTTTTTATTATTTTATTATTTTGTACTTTTGTGTTGTATTTATATTTTTTTGTGTTTTAATCATATTTATATATTTATAAAACATTTGGCAAACAAATAATTTGTTTTATGTAATATGAATACAATTTTGACATAAGCATATATTCGTTATATTTTATATTATCTCATGTTTTAATTATTTTCATGTTGCGTTTGTATTAGACATGTCAATTGGGGAGTTGGGTTAGTTTTGAGTCAGACTAATTTAACTTAGGTCATTTTGAGTTTTAAAATTGTCAGGCCATTTTCAGTTTTCGGTTGTTTTAGTTTTAGGCCATTTCGGTTTCGGTTCACCTCAAGTTCATTTTTTTCAAGTTCTGATCATTTTGAGTTTTGACTCATTTTGTATCTAGGTTAATCATGTTAATATTCAAGTCAATTGGGTTCAAATTATTTTGGATATAGATCATATCAAATTTGGGTCAAATCGGGTTTAACACTCAATGTAATTGGTTTTGAGTCAATTGTGTTTAATACTTGGATTTAGTCATTTTAGGTTTAGGGTTTAGGTCAATTCGAGTTTGGAGTATTTTATGTCCAAGCCATTATTCGAGTCTAGATTATTCAAGTTTGGATTATTTTAACAGTCAATTTAATTGGTTTTGAGTCAATTATGTTTAATACTTGGATTTAGTCATTTTAGGTTTAGGGTTTAGATCAATTCGAGTTTGGAGTATTTTATGTCCAAGCCATTATTCGAGTTTAGATTATTCGAGTTTGGATTATTTTAACACTCAATTTAATTAGCTTTGAGTCAATTATGTTTAATACTTGGATGTAGTCATTTTAGGTCTAGGGTTTAGGTCAATTCGAGTTTGGATTATTTTAGGTCCGAGCAATTTTGAGTTTAGGTCATTTCAAATTTGGATCATTTTCAAATCCAGATTAGTTGGTTTCAGATTATTGACTTTTTTTAATAAAATCAAGTTGAGTCGAGTCTATGTTCAAATGGGTTGGTCATGTTTCTCAAGTTTAGGTCAAAATTGAAAGGTTTAGCTTGTATCCTATCTCATGTTGTGCTCAAAATTGCCGAATCTAATTTACACAATTCAAATAATTTTCAATTTCATGTCATATATCATTGTGTTCATGTTACTTTTTAATTTCATAATCATATTTAAGTATTACATATATTTATATAAATTTAATACGATGATAACCCATTTCCTACAGCTTTTAACATATTAGCCTATTAATGTCATTTTCACTTTTTTTTTTCTTTCCAAATCATGCTTCAAATATTAGATTTTGATATTAAATAAGTATTAATTATAGCAATTAGTTAATAAAAATATATATTTGACTAATAATAATCACTTACAAAATATGATTTTAAATAAAAACAAAAAAATAACAAAAAAAATCAGCATTTTTTCGGTTTTTTGCCACTTTTTTCCGATTCATCGGATCCTTATTTTTTTTATATGTGATAAACTGAACAAGCCAAAGATTCTCAATTGAACTGGTTCGATTAAAAAAAAAGATTTTTTTTTAAACATGGGTTTTAGAGGTAACGCTCATATTCAAAAGGATCTGCTTTTATAATATACAAAGTCGATTAAAAAAAGAAAAGACATTTAGATTAACTTGATAAGGAGTAAATAAAAAAGGGAAAAATAAAATAAAGAGTGAGGAGGAACCATTTCTAAGATGTAAATTGTCTTTGCCACTCAACTAATATTAGGCATCACCCACTCTATTTCTCGCCCATCTAATGGCAAAGGGACTCCTCCATTACCAAACAAGGGTCTTGGCCTCTTCTTCATAATACCACCCTGTGAACCAATACCAATTGGAGAAACAGGGCTTCCTGTAGAATTCAAGCAGCTTTCGACTGAGCAATCGCCAATCCGAGATGGCATTCCTGAAGCTGTTTTGTTCTCTAGAGCAGCAGCAAGTTCAGACAGGGAAGGTAGCTTTATGTCATCATGAGGGATCATCATCTCTTGACAATCATTGGAAACCTTGACAGCCAGTTCGGAAAGCTCTTCCCTGGCAGCTTCGAGACCGGCGGAAGCAGCAGCTTGATCGTTCAGAGCATTGCAGGCTTTCTCGAGTATCGACTGTAGGTATTTGCCTTGTGCTTCGATCCGAAGTTGAAGACGACGTTGTACCTCCAATTGTTCGTGTAGTCTTTGTTGCACTTCCATTTGCATTCGAAGTGCTTCGGTAACCTGGTAACCACTGTTTAGAAGATGAAATTCAGCAATCATCCAAAGCCGAAGAAAACTAATTAAATTGTCAAACAATAGAAGAAATAGCATACTCATTCAAATCTTGTGCTACCATTCTCGATGATGATGATGTTGTAGATGAACCAGTATCCTGACTTTCTGCGACGCAAGAAGCTGAAATACCAATGACACATCGAATTATCAGTCAATTAAGACTATCGATAGCTGATTATATGGCATCTATCAGTTGACAAGAGATTATGCTTAGCACCTCCACCAAGAGCCACATATAATGCAAACACATTGAAGAAAGGAGAAAATTCTAGGAGACGTTAAATGCCAAGACTGCCCAAACAAAATTCACATAAAAATAATTTTAGAAACAGAATTTGATAATTTTATCAAAGCCCCAACAACTTATGTCTAAAAACTTCTGGTTAAATTTCGAGACTGACCCGAAACTGAAATTCATATAAAAGTATTTTAAAATGAAATTTTGGTCATTTATCAAACCCCAAAAGCTCATGTCTTCTGCCTTTCCAAGTGTAGTTGCTTCTCTTTGTAGTATCATAATAAACTGGGTGAATATAATGGAGATACATGCTACTCGGAGTCGGGTATGAATGTAAGACACGGTTATGTTCAATTTTTTCCAAGATTTCAATGTATTTGAAGGTCCTTAGACAATTATATCCTCATATCCATGTCTAGATATGTGTCAGACTTAGGTACTTCAAGAAATATGAGGAGTCAGAGCAATATAGATAGAGACCTCTTCTTCAATGGTCTCTTATTGGCAGAGTCAAAACAGTCAAATAGTCTTGGTACTTGGTCGTGACTCATAAGTACATCAAAGGTGCAAGACTAGTAAAGGTATACGAAGTTACCATACATTATTGAACGCACAAACTCTAAAGTAATAGTAATTTAAAGAGTCCATGATGCGTACCATCCTTAGGATTATCAGTTGACTCCTTGCAAGATTGCTTCCCAAGCCGGTATTTCTGCAAATAAGGGGCAACAAGTGAAGGAAATAGAAAATACAAATTATTAGAGTTTCAAATAGCTTGGCAGGTAAAGTCCCCTCCTCCGGAACACAAATACATGCGATATTAATGGGTGCACAAAAAATCAGACATTATGCTTACGAATTAAGATAAATTATGTTGCAAAGCAAGATCCATCTTTGAAAAGGAAAGAGAGGAGTTGAAGACATAAGAGCTACGTTGCTCCGACTCTTCATTTTTCTTGAAGTACCAATATCCGAAATGTATCCACGAAATGGGTTTTGGGATATGATCCTCCAATGACCCTCCAAACACATGGAAGAACTTGCAAAAATAGAACATACCCGTGTTAGACACATACTCGTATCTGACACCCATACCCGAATCCGATTAACATAGCATGGGAGCACCAACATAAAGTAGGGTACAACTTCAAATCATGATCATTGATGAGATAGCAGTAAAAACAAACCTGAAGATGTGATTTCAAGTGATATAGGGTAAGGCCTTTTACACCCATTGTTCTCATAATAGTCTTAGGGGTTGCTTCTGCAATGCATATCAAGACAAAATATGTAAGCTACATCGAGATCTATAGCTTTAGAATAACAAAATGCAAAAAAATTAAGATATTGATTATTATAATGCCGTTGTCAATCAGGTAGGTTTAATTCACGTAAAATCACTATGAGATTCAAATAGAGAAGCGTGCATGATCAGCCTGGCTAAGGGATAATATTAAACTGTGGCACAATTATAATTAGAAAAGCTGGGATAAATATCATCTATATCTTTTGTTGAATATGAGCCAGGCTTTGAGCAGGAAATAATTTCCTCAGCTTCCAACTCAGAGCATACCAAGCCTTAAAAATTTTTTGCCTCACAAGTGGTAAGCCTCGATCAAACAAAAAGATGGCGGAAGGAAAGTTTAACAGACAGACGGTGGTGGCCTTAGGGTTTAGGTGGTGGCCAATTGGCCATCACAAAATAACCTGTAATTGTCTTAAGTCAGTATTACTATGATTCTATTTTAATGCATTGAGACAAATATGCTGCCATCTTGTCTGAAAATACTCACAAATAGCAACTATTTTTCATACTAGTTTTTCTGACCTTGATCTCACACTAGCAATATGATTTCAAGTCTCCACAAGCACCGTTCTCACAATTACAAGCATATGGATTACTTAGTCAGCAATATACTCAAAAATCCACTTTAGACATAAAAAACTAAAGCAGAAATTCATTTAAAGAGATAAGTCCAACAGATTAAGCTGTGTGATACTCAAGCATTGCATTTAAAAATAACATTGGATCATTCAAAAATAAGGAAAGAACATTGCGGTGCGATGCTTGTACAATTTTTTTTGCTTACAAGCTATGTTTAAACAACATAAAAAACTTTCTGTAGAAACACGGTGATTTTGGCCTGTTTTAAAATCTTAATCCTCTGGCATAATTTTTACAGGAAGGTAATACTAATATCAAGAATATTCTTCCTAGACCAATACAAAGAACCACAGTTTCTCTAGTTTTTCTTCCAACAAAAATACACTGAGACCTGAGTTGCTGACCAAATTATTGAATTTAATGGCTCCAAAACAAGGTTTTGTCCTTTTAGTTGTTTTTTATTAGAAGAGTACCTAAGAACCATATTACTTCGACTCTTCATTTCTTGAAGTGCCTGTGTCAGACACACATTTAGATATTGGTATGAGGATGTGATACTCCAAATATATGTAAAAATTTAGAAAAAAAATTGAGTATACCTGTGTAGGATGCATACCCATATCTGACACTCACTCCCGAATTCGAGCAAGATAGCCCCAGGATCATATAGTGGGCACACAAAATTTGCATAGAAGAATAAAAAGGAAAACAAAACTAAGCTGAATGGATGAGCTAGCCAATGTCTATGAGTTTATGCAAATATGTGTTGTTTAACATGTATCAGAATAAAGTCCCTCAAAATCTTAAACAAGAGGTCAAAAGCATAGGATTGGCAGATATCCTATATAGAGAAAGCGCCAATAGCAATAAGGTAAAGTTCCTAGTCGTCATGATCCATTTTCGACTGATTTTTAATGGAACCAACAGAGAACATGATTCTAAATCAAAGCAATGATTATATATAAAAAGTGTGGCTGGTAGTTAAGTTAATGCTGATATGAAGAACATAGTAACAACATATTTCTTCATCCAAATAAGGCAAAGAACACTCTTTTAATCATACTTCAATTCAGCATAGTAAAAAAACTATATATAAAATCATCACACCAGTTAGTTCATCCATAATAATGAAAAAAAAAGATAGAAAAGGACAAAAATACCCTGAGATTTATGAACTATGATCCATGACTAGATAACAACCAGAATTACCAAAATACAAATTGAACAACAAAATCAAATCAACTATAAAACTCAATATTTCCAATCAAATTAGCTAAATAAAGGGGAAAAAAGCCCAAACTAAAATTCACCTATCAATCCCAAACACCACAATCACCAAATCTCATCACTTTTCTATCATATAAACCAAAAAAAAAGGAACCATTTAATTTTTTTAAAGAAAAAACGTCTATTAGCATTGATATAACACACTATATCAAATCAAATGAAAAAAAATTCAATTGCTCAAAAAGCAAAGACAACCCAGAAACAAAAACTCACTGTCAGGGCCGCCAAGTTGAGTAACAGCATCGACGAAACGTTCATGGAGCTCAGCTGTCCATCGCAGCCGAGGCTTCGGATCCGTTGTTAGGACCAAACAAGCATCGCCAGGCAAGTTTGTCCCATCAAGCGACCCTTGATAATCTCCCACCCTTCCATCCAACGGTAACGACCGAATAGCGGAGTACATTTCTTCTCAAACTCTTTCCAGGACGAAAAATGCAGCGCACAATCAATTCAAGCAAAGGAGTCGGGCCTTTTCCAGGTTCCGTGTCCCGGGCATGGAGCCTCGAAGTTTGAAAGAGAGAGAAGAAGAAGAAGAAGAGGAGGATTTGAAAGAGAGAGAAAGAGAGAGAGAGAGAGAGAAATAAAATAGCGAAGTGAGTGACGGCGACGTGTTACGTCACTGTCTTTGCTCTTCCACTTTCAACCTTTTCTGTCTTCCCCCTCTCTTTTTATTTATTTAATCCAATTTATTATTAATATTAAATAAATATATGAGTAAAATACGATTTATACCGTAAATTAAATTTGTTTTTAAGATATTACAGCTTAAAAATTTTAATTTTTTTTAAAATTTAGGTTGAATTTGAGTTGATTCAAAAATTATTTTATTATTTATTATATTATTATAATATTATTTTATATAATATTATATATTTATAATTAAATTTAAATAAAAATTATTTTTATTATAAAATAATAATTTGAATCAAATAAATTAATTTATTTTAAATTTTCAAATATTTAAGATTCTATCGAAATAATAATTTGAATCAAATAAATAATTTAATTTTTAAACAAAAATAATTATAATAAAATAATAATATAAATATTATAAAAATAAATATCTTAAAAAAAATAAAACATATAAATATATAAAATTTTAAATATAATTATAATAAAAAATAACATAAATATTATACAACTATATGAAAATTAAGAGGGACCACCTTTAGTCTACTTGGCCTATATTTTTTATAGGTTTTTCTTTTACTAATTTTTTAGAGTTATTGTTTGTTTGGCTAAATTGAAAATTTTTGCTTGAGGCTTTTATGAAAATGACAAATATAGAGTTAAGTTTTGATTAAGACTTTTAAGGTTCAATTGAAATTATTTTAAATTTGTAAGTATATTTTAATATTTGATATAAAGTTGAATGTAATTTAAAAATAGTGTAATATCTAATTAATATTTGGGTAAAAAATACTTGTCTCTTAAATTTTTATCAAAATACATTTATTTTTGTAATGTTTAAAACATACCACTTACTCATCTAAAGTTTGGTAAAATACACATACCTTCAATATTATTTATAGGTTAATTTTAAATGAAAAGATAAAAATACCCTTTGTTCGTTATTAATTATTAATTATTATTTTTTTCATTTTTTACTTAATTTTTTAATTACAAAATAATACAAATTTAGTTAATCTTAAAATTATTTTTAATTACTATTATATTAAATAATTATTAAGTTATATTCTAATTCAAGTGATGTTATATACTTTAAACTTATATTTAATTCAATTGCATTTAACTTTGGAATGAATTTATTAAAATATTTTTATTTAATTACTATTATTTAAAATTTTGGTGATAATAAAATTGGTTAAACAAAAAAATTAAAAAAAGGACAAGAAGACTAAAGAAAATATAAAAAAATATATTTTATCTCTTGAAAAAGTAGCTATGTATCATTCTATTAATCAAACTAATATTTATTCAAATTTTACTTTAAATATTAAAAATATGATTTTGTTTGTTTTAATCAAATTTCTTTATCTTTAACTTTCTAAAATAATGGTAATTAATTTATTTTTAAATATAAATAACATAATATATTCATATCAAAGTTACTATATATAATTGAATTAAAGATAAATTTAAAATATTTTTTGGTATAAAAAAGTTTACGTGATAGACAGTTATCCAAATCTAGGGTTAGGGCAATGCCAGTAGTGTTCACAATTCAGTTTCTATGTAAGATTGCTTGTGAGACTCAAACCTTAAAAAATATTTAATATGTCTACTTGAATAAAAATATAATTTAATTATGATTTAACTTGATAATAAATAAAGATAATTTAGAATTAAAAATGTTTAAGTAAAAAAGTAAAAGAGAAACAAAAATAAATAAAACTAAATAATTGATAATTGAAAAAAAACAATACTTGTCTTTTCATTTAAAATTAATCTATAAATAATATCTTAAGAGGGTAAGTATATTTTGTATCAAACCTTAGAACCAAAGAGGTTTTATATAAAGCTTAGGAGGCAAGTAAAATTATTTTCAAATCTAGGGAGTACTTTTCCCTTAATATTTTAATTATTTTATCTAGTTTTAAAGAAAAGTATTCAAGTTAATCCAATTGATTATCTAATTTGGTAAGGATTTTTTTAATGAATTTGCATATTTGATACTTTAGATTTGATTTTAGGTTGGTTTAGTAACTCCACTTAGTCATTAAAAATTTTTAGTCCTCAATTTGTCAAATTTGTAAAACTTATTTTATTATTTAAAAATATTAAAATTATTTTATATTTATATTTAAATATTAAATTAAAAATTATTTTTATTAAATAAATAAATAATTTTTTAAAGTCCGACCATAAATAAATATATTTGAAATAATTTATAAAATTTGAAAATATGGAAAGATACTCTTCTGTAAATTTAAGAAATAAAAAGGTTGTGATTTACCTTTTAGTTTATATTTAATTGTTTCTTTTTTACATTTGCCTTTTAAGAGCTTTTGATATTATTGGCAATTAAGGTTTATTTATAGAATACTTTAATTAAAAAAATTATTGATATGTACTTTTTTAAATAAATATTTTATTTTCTGACATTCACATGTTTAATTTATTAAAAAAAGATTATAGCTTTTTTTTAATTAAATATTTTTAATTTTTGTGATTAAGTTATTCAATGATCCATGGCAGCACTTCTTGATAACAATTTTTTAATCAACTTTTGTCAGGCCATGTACAGATCATTTATTTATTTATTAGCTGATTTAAGAATTATGGGAGAAGCCAAGTATTTGTTAATAAAATAAAACTTATATCTCTTTTTTATCACTCTATGCTTTGTTTTTATATTTTTTATATAATATAATTAGACTAAAAATTTTAAAAACTATATTTGATTACAAATAAAATGTTAAATGAATAAAAAATTTTAATTTTTACGATTAAAATTATATTCTAACAACTTAAATAAAAAAGTTGCAAAAATAAAATTTTTATAGTTTAACAA
>JBBYHO010000002.1:11414170-11435432 GCA_038382025.1 Adansonia gregorii
TTTTTAGTAATATTTAATATAATATTGGTACTTTTTGATATGATTTTATTTTTATAATATTTTGAATTAATTTTAATAGTCTTATTTTAACAACAATAGACATAATTCTAGTACTTTTGATAGCTTTTACAACAATTTTAGTATCTCTTAATATAATTTCAACAACCCTTATATAATTTGGAGAACTTCTCATATAATTTGGGTAACCCTTGATATAATAGGTAACTTACGTAACTTTGATAACCGTTTAAAGTTATTTTTTTGATAACTTTTGCATTCATTTTTATAAAATTTGTTATAGTTTTTGTAAATTTTTTTATATACATTTTATAATATTCATTTCGATAGCTTTCGTAACTTTTTGGTAAACTATAAAATAACTTTAATAATTCTTGACATAATTGTAGTAACTCTTAAAATAATTTCATAACTCTTTATCCAACTTGGATACCTTTTTATATAATCTTTAGTAACCTCCGAAATAATTTTGATAATTTCTTTTCTTATATGCATATATATAAATTTGATATAGTTTGATAACCTTATACATATTTAATAACATTTTTATACCAAAATAAAAAATAATCTAATATATTGATTTACCAAATAAGGTAAAATAAAAAAAAATTTAATAGTGAATTAAATATATTAAAGTAAGTAATATTGATGTATTATATTATGTTAGAAAATAAGATCAGATTTGAAAGATGAAAGAAGTAAAGAGATATGGTTAGATTTGAAAGATTGTAGAATTTGTAAATTATAAGATTTCTTTAATTAAGGATTAAATTAGAATTTCTTAAGTTAAAGGATTTGTTATATAGTTTCCATTTTATCTAAGACTAGTTTTAAAATTTCGATCAACTACAATCAACTTAAACTCTTGTATAAATACCCTAGAGCAGGCTGATAATTAATAATAGTAGAATCGTGCATTCTTACCTACTTTCCTATTAAAATCCATCATGGTATCAGAGCCTTAGGCTTAACTTTTTTCCTTTTGATCTTCATTGCCTACCATTTTTTTGGCCTTCATTGCCATTTCCTTCTTTTTTTTTCCCCACTTTGGCTTAAATTGACAAATATGTCAGACTCAAAAAACAATCTTTGATGAAATCCCAATGATCATGCATCCAGGGACTTACAAAATATCCAAACAGCTTATAGGGTGAATGAAAAAAACTTCTTAAAATGATTTCAGTTTGTTCAAACCTAATTGAAAGAAAAAGGAAAACTCAGCCACCTTTCAGAAACTAGACCAAAAAAGAAGATCCCAAAATTCAACACATGGAAGAAGGCAGATTCCATGATCATGTGATGGTTATGGAACTCGATGACCCCTGAAATCAGTGACACTTATGTTTCTCTGGACAGCCAAGGAAATATAGGATACTGTCAGATAGACCTACTTCAAGGCACATGATGCAGTGCAAATCTATGAGGAAAAAAAATCAAGACTAATGCTATGAAGCAAGGGAATAAGACAATCACAGAATATGCCGCCTCACTTCAAAGCTTATGGCAAGAGTTGGACCATTATCGGTGCATTAAGACCAACTGTTCTGAGGATGCTGTTGTTTTAAAACACTTCATAAAAAAAGACAAGGTATATGACTTCTTAACATGTCTAAATGTGGAGTTTAAGCAAGTCAATGTGCAAATTGTTGGCAAAGAAGAAGTGCCATGCTTAAATGAGACTATAATCGTAATTCGATCTAAGGAAAGTCGCCGAGGACTGATGCTAGAAAACCAGACCCAGGTTGAATCAGCAATGCCAACAAAGGTGGAATCATTAGATCCAGGATACGGGGAAGACAGAAAACCTGAGACATTCAGGAAAAGATGGTCGGGACAGTCTTTGGTGTTCCTATTCTAAAAAATCTAGGCACACTAGAGAAAAGTGTTAGAAGTTGAATGGAAAGCCTAACACAGGAAGAATAGAGTAACAAAGGTGGACCAAGGAAGAATCATGGTAATGCCCACTTATCCAGAGCACAATCTGAGGCTCATACAACATCAAAACTGATGGAATTTAATAAAAAGGAAGTGGAGACTCTTAAAAATCTGCTAGGAGCCTCAGGAAAATCTAAAGAAAGTGGGAAATGCTCCTTAACACTCTCAGGTAAATCCGTTTTTATTGGTATAAATGCTTCAGATAAAATTTCATATTCTTGGATCATTGATTGAAGAGCTACTGACCATATGACTCACTCATCCTCCTCGTTTAGTTCATATTCTCTCTTTCTTAGTAGCCGAAAAAATTTATGTATTATAATTTAATAGTGAATTACATGTATTAAAGTAAATAATATTGATGTATTATATTATGTTAGAAGATAAGGTTAGATTTGAAAGATTACAGAAGTAAGAAGATAAGGTTATATTTGAAAGATTGTAGAATATGTAAATTATGGGATTCCTTTAATTAAGGATTAGATTAGAATTCCTTAAGTTAAGGGATTTGTTGTATAGTTTCCATCTTATCTAGGATTAGTTTTAAAATTTAGTCAATTATAATCAACCTAAACTCTTGTATAAATACCCTAGAGTAGGCTGATATTTAATAACAGTGAAGTCAAGCATTCTTACCTACTTTCCTTTTGATTTCTATCATATTATCTACACTCTAGTAAATAACAATTGACGTATTATATCTTCAACGCACAAAGATTTGCAAAACATGTATTAATAAATAGTACTAGTTATTTTTAATAACACAAGGGAAGGGGTACAAATTGCAAATACTAAAAGGAATAAAAAAAAGGAATGCTAGGGATGTAAACGTAATCCACAATCTATAATAATGCTTTAAGCTTATCAAATAGAATTTAAAAAAAGCGCCAAACCAGCCATTTTGTATCCTCTTAACATAATATTTTCGTTTTTCTCAAATTAACACACACTTCGATAAATTTTATTATTTTCCTCGATATTAAGTAAACTCTGCTGCCTAAATAAATGTACATATAAAATGTCCCAAAACCTGAACTAAATCTCTTCTATATCAGAACAATCTCCAAGCCATACCAAAAATTCAGTAAATATAGCACTCCCACAAAACCAACACTGCAAAGTCGCCATTAATGAGAAATGGAAAACTAACATCCACCTTATTAAGCTAATGGAAAAAAAAAAGAAAAGAACATAAAGTAAATCAACTGAAAAATATTGCATCGAAGAAGGCAGCGTACTTGTTAATCGGAAGATCGGATCCACCTGAAAGCCGGTCGGAGTTATTTCCAGATTTTAACGGATTTGTCATAACTGGCAGAGGCAACCATCCCTGTTACTTGTGACTGTGCCAGGGCTGATATAACGCAGTCATGAGCCGGAACCGTCATACACTTGTTCTCAGCTGTGTTCCAAAGTTCCAATGACTGCAGAAGATAAGTTTAAAGGGCACAGATAAAAGAGGACATTAGTGAAAATAAGATGGTGTCATAGAACGATTAAGTTATCCAAAATAATATATAGACAGCTATCCATGAAACAGAAATAGAGACGTCAACCATCAACAGCAATGACTCGAAGAGTGGGTAAAACGAATGGCTAATGGTGTCGGTTAGTTCCAGAAATACCAGCAATACTTTAGAATACGAAATGGCACCTGATAACCGCCAACAACCAACAGAGTGGGAAAGCTGGGATGAAAAACACAAGAATGAAACTTGTTTCCATTGGAATTGAGCTCGTGAATGCACTCTCCGTTGGCCAGAGACCACACTCTGACAGACTCCTGACTGACAGATGCTAAAAAGTCTCCATTTGTGTCCCAACAAACAGATTGTACCTCTGTACTGTGCCCCTGAGAGTTAAAAAATTTCTTCAGATGAAACCATACTGTGTTGAAATTGATTTCGCTAAGAATGAGATAATGCTGTTCCTTTCCAAAATTTACAAACTTAAACATTTCTCTACCTGCAATAAGTTTGTTCTTCTGCAGGTCTCTACATCCATGATAGACACAACAGTCTCAGCTGCTGCAGCTAAGAATTGTCCTATTCTTGGTTGAAATCTGACATTAGTGCTGCCTCCCTGCTTCAATTAGTGAAAAGTAATGTAGATGAAAAACTTCGTAGCCAAAAGAACCTGGAGTCCTTAAAAAAAGAACAAAGCATAAGGATCTAGCAAGCTAGCCTTGGAGATACGAGTGCAAGAATACTGACTGATGTTCCAGAAACGAATCTCACTGTTACCGTCACAAGAGCAGAAAAAGTCATTCTTCTTAGGGTGGAAATCAAGGGACATAACCTGTGCTGTATGCCCTGTATATATCCCAATGCAATAACTTGGCTGCAAAAATGACAAAAACAAGCAACCCTGATATGTAAACTATAACATCACCACCATTGAACAAATTAAAATTCCTAAGGCTTTTCTTAACTGTAACAACTTTGCTTCTTGTCTTCCAGCAGACAATGTTAGGTTTAACGGTGCGAGCATTAATTCAGCATAGACTATAGGCAGAATGTGCAGCAGTATAAAAATCTAAATATGAAACCTGAAGGAAGACTGCCACAAAAGAAATGGGCAAAAGGGGGCCAATAATAGAGAATTATACAAATAAATGCAAAAAGAAAGGAGCTAGAAGATATACTTGTGCAGCATCCCAAAGTCGCACCGTTGAATCAAAAGAAGATGTTGCCAGCTGAGTTGAATTTGGTCTGAAGAGAATATCAGTTATAATATGAGTGTGTTCTTCTGGCGTGCATTCGGTTTGCAAAGTTTCCATGTTCCAAAGAACAGCCTACTGACAGGAAATGGCCAAGCATGCACATGATTACTCCAAACTTCCATTTAAGGGTTTTTTTTTTTTTTTTTTTTTCACTAATCATAAATATCCCTACAACTATTCTGCGAGGACCCAAGGAAATAAATATAGAATCACATGGCCACATCAATTATTTGAAAACAAACCAGTGAAAATGACAACAATAATTGATAATCCAAACTTATGTTGCATGCTGCATAAGAGAAGTCAAAATTCATTCCTTGCACGCTACAGTGCTTATACCTTCTTGTCATGCCCAGCACTGGCCAATAGCTTTCCATCTGAAGAGAAATGACAGCAGGTGACTTTGCCATTGCTTTTACGTATTGAGCCAACTTCACTGAAGCCAAAACCTGAAATGTATAAAACAAATCATTACTGTGGTCAACTTGAAGAATAAAGAGTGCTGAAAGCATGAAATCACATATTACCTTTCGAAGTCTCAGTAGCATGTTCAGAAGGGTTTCGTTTCAGTGTGCCAAACAAATTCCCACCATCTCCATCATCATGCGAGAGAAAAGATTCCACATTGTCATCCAAGGAGCCAACATCTCCAAAGTGCTCCATGTCTTCCTGCAATTATGAATTACATCATAAACAAGCTTTTGAAATGACTTCTTCAAGGCTAGACTTGAGATACATGCCTCCATAACTAAGGATTAAGAAACAAAACCCTAATGAAAACTAGCTATGAACAAAGTTTCATGTAGAAATGCTAAATCTTGCCATATTCTTCGGAGAGCATCAAGTGCTTTTCACAGCCTCAAAACCCTTAAGAAATCAAAATTTGACCTAAGAAATAAAGCATAGCCATCAGTTAAACCCTAACCAGAGTCCAACCAAGAGGGTTGAAATACCCAGACATTTTCTAGACTACAGAATAAACACTGGCATGAATAACATAAAATTTAGTACAATAACTATATTCATCCTTAACCATGTAAATAAAAACAACAAATTAAAAGAATTAAAAACAAGTTATACAGAATTCTCAACAACTTCCATAGATACATAGTGCTCAAGTTAAGGGTGACGTGTCTCCATCCATGTCACAACTATGGCATCAATATTTCAGCCAAGATATAGAAGCAATGCTTAAACATTGCGAGCAAAATAAACCACATCACCCTCAAGATATTCAGCAAGGATATTCACAAAACACAATGCGACCAACAATACGAGCAATAATTGCGAGTCCTTCAGATCCATGTCTCGGATGTTGGAACAAGAAAGATATTCCAGCCTATACTATTCTAAACCATGGAATATTAGATGAGTTTTTGGTCACCTATTTATCATTTTTGAGACAAGTAGACAATTAAGCAATTTATTTGGTGGCTATTTAACTTTGACAACAGCAAGAACTTAAAGAAAATGGTCATACATGGTACATTGACAAGAAGGCACATGATCATGGTCATAAAAAAGGACCATAAAAAATTTAGAACTTCGCTGGCTCTTCAAGGCCAAACGACAATTTGCCAACATGCTATTACAACACTGAGTACTCCATACCAATTTAGCATCCAAAAGTTTTGTGCAAGCTACATGAATATGGGAATGCTTTGTGGTTCTTAGTATTGCAGGTTCAATTACCACAAACACTTGGGGTTGGCAATAAATTAGGATTACATACCAACTGGTTGGTTGATGATGCAATACCACCTGTTCCATCAGATCCATACATCATCAAATTTTTTGACATGCTACTACCATGCTGCAAATTGCCCACCACAGCTACTCCATCACCAGGTGTATGAGTTGATGGAGTTGATGGTTGAGAGTTTGGACCCACTGTGTTTCCAGTACCAGTGCTATTAGCAGGCCCAGAAGATGAAGGTCCTTTTCTTTTCCGGTTATTCTAACACAACACACAAGTAATTGTTATCAGTTTACAGGATATGCAAAAAAAAAAAAAATAAAATAATGGAGAATATAGTGTCAGGAAATGTTCCCACCATAAATTCATGTGAATTTGTACGAATACCAGGTGGCACCTACTGTAAGTCAAACAATAAACATTGTGATAACCAAGAAACAAGACAGAAACACACTTAACCTGTTGCACTTGCTGGGACTGCAATTGGTCTTGTTGAGAGGAAGATTGTCTTATTGGTGGCATGTTCATCTGCTGAAAAGCCGCAAAGAGGCTTAGACGAAATTAAACACAAATAGCATTGGCCATTCTTAATCAAATATATAACAATTAGGACTTGCTCAAACTTGTACAACATCATTATATGCCTACACAAAAAATAAAGTTAGCCAAAAATTCAAAGACAAAAAGTATAAAATATGCACCTAAGAATGAAGTTGCATGTAGAAGAGTAATGGCATGCAAATTATCCTGGTTATATAAAGCAGATGGTATGACAACTGTCACAAGCATATATACAGGCAATTTTAGTTGTTTATTCTTCTCTTCGACATGAAGCTGAAAGACAAACGAATATCTCATCCATTAACAAGATTGCAGGATACTGTAATTTTTGTCCACTGCACCTTCTGCACTTGTTGACTTTGAACACAAAAACAATAGAGGTATATTTGACTATAGGAAATAATACAACAGTTATAACTGGTTATGAAAGGGAAATCTTACTTTTGATGAGGTTGATTGCATTGGAGAACCTATAGATCCATCATTAACAGTTGGCTGCCCCTCTTTTGCGTTTAAGGTGCCTCGAGATAATCCTGAAAATCTTTGAGGATCCATATCCCCATACATAGGCGAACTACCCAGATTTCCTTGTGCCTGGACCTGTGCTAAGACCTGTTGTTGTTGCTGTTGTGGCAGAAGCTGAAACTGGTTTGCATTCTGTATGAAGGGCTTTGGCACTTGTCCACCTAAACTTGGCCGAATTTGATCGATGCCCTGTAAAATAGCTAAGAGTCAGTTAAGGACAACAACTCAGATGAGGAAAATAAATGTTATGGAAACAAATCTAGTTTAAGACTTACAGTTAATGGCCAACCCTTCAACGGAAGGCTACCAACTCCAGGGTTCAAACCTTGAAGAAGAAAGTAAGAACGGAAGTGTAAGAATATTTACAGGAATGCCTTGACTTAATAAACTACAGAGCCAAAGTTATTAGATATGGTGACTTCATATCAGAAGATAAATGAAGTTGACAAAAATAGAAATAGCAACTTCATGTAGTATTTTCCAGTGTAGCTAGATTTAGCACATGGCAGAGCCAAACTAGAGAATCAGCCAATCATCTTAAGTTACAGCATAAGAATATTTTGCAGTAGCCCAAAAACAAACACCTAGGCTATTGGCTTTCCTATTGAAACTTTTGGGATCATATTGTACAAATTTAAAGAAGCACATGAGTTGGATATGTTAGGAATGATCAGTTAGTCTGCGATTAAATAAACCATACATATTTCTGTTGCGACTGAATGGCAATGACATAATGTAAAAGAAACCAATAAATCCAAGACAAAAAATACTTAATAAGAAATTAGGGTTATGGAAATGAAACTCATTAGCATTCAGCAGGATGAATGGTGCAAACAGAATACGACACCATTAGTTACAACGAATACCCGCAGTTCCTATTCCAGGTTTTGAATGCATGATTCCCTGTCCATAAATTGAGGAAGGATCCGTAGGCATGGATCTCTGTGAACCACCCAAGTTCACTTCACCTTTAATGTCCTGCAAGGAGAAATATATATCATATAAAAGAACATTACTTCAAGCAAACTGAACGAGTATAACAGTGGGTTGCAAAATGTCGCAGCAAAAACAGAAAAATCTTTATCCAAGTAGCTATAGCAGTTTGTAGAGTCGATGCCTGAATTTGCGGCAATGCTGCAGTTACACTTCCGTGATTTCCTTGAACCAACTGACTGCGTCAGAGACAGTTTTTGCATGTCATCAACCAGAAAAAGGTTAATTACAATAAACAAAACATCTAATCTAAAATGACGAGCATATTTACCCAGTATGATTTGTAGCTGATTTTAGGAGGGCCATCCTAGCATCAAGAAGTGGCTGGGACGTCTCTGAATTCATTGCATTTGGGTGTTTCATACGCTCTTCATACAATTTTGCTGCCAATGCACTTGCATTTGACTGCCCAAGCATTCCTTCAGAACCAATAGCATTTACAGGACCACCCAAAGAAAGATGGCTAGGATCCCTGTGCTGCAACGAAGCTTGACGCATCAGCTGCAACTGTTGTTGCTCCTTTGCTTTCATTTGTTGTGCCTGTATGTAAACGCCATAAAGGTTCAAAACAGTCAGTATAAGTTGCACAAATGACAAGAACTTACAACAATACTTGCAAAAGTTGAAAGAAGCCACCTCTATGTACGCTGCAGCAGCCTCTGAATGCTTGTCATTCGTTCTTGATATAAATATGTCCCAAAAGACAGACCACCACTCAAAAAGAAACCCACCAGGAGCATCAATTGCTGGATAAATAAGCAAGTTATAAATGAATCACTTTATCAAACTCAATTCCCTCATCCAACAATATGCTACATAGATTACAACATAACCAAGCAACTAGAACCAAGTGTAACCTTTAATTTCAAAGAAAAATTCCCCTGCAATTACCATCATTTATTCAAAATTAAATCAAAACCCATCAGGTTAAAACTTATGTTACATTGAATTGGGACTGGTATCTAACACAAGAATGTCAATTTTGGAATTTTTTTACATTAATGTTAAGAATCTAAGTTTCATACCCATATAAATTCAAAGTGTTCAAGAAGAGCAAGACACAGTACTTTAAGGTAAAGTAAAAAAATCCAGGAAAATTCATTTAAAACCCTATTTTTTTTCTGCTTTTTGCATAAAATTCTACAGCCACACAATTTCATGAATTAACTAACAGAATTTGTACATCGTCAAAGCCAATTCTTACCTACTGGATCTGGGGAGACTTTTCCTTCTGTCATGAAGGCCTTTGCAGTGGCATGCAATTTTTTCTTTACCAAATAATCATATATATAAACATCAAGCCTATTAACCAAAATATAAATAAAAGAATTAAAAAAAACTAAGGAATCAATTAAACTAAAATTAAAATTCATTTTCAGAAATAACATAAAAATACATCTTATCTGCTTCCCAATTACTCTGCGCCATCGTTTCAGCTCAAAAATAAATTAATTAACTGTTCAAAACAATCCAAAGCAAATTGATTTAGAGTGAAATTAAAAAATCAATTTCTCCATAAAAAAATTCTAAATTTAGTACAGAAAATTATAATTGTAAACCTGAAACTACATTGATCAAAACTAACCTTAAAGGGAGCAATTCAATGGATCAAAGCCTAAAATACCATTCTTGAGCTCATGAAAAAGCGATCTTTATTGATCAACCGTTGGTTTCTGCACTCAACAAGAAACAATTCCAAAAAAAAAAAAAATGAATTCATAAATTTCTTTAAAGGATCTTAATATCGATGAGATTAAAGTAGAAAATAGCTAAGAGTAAGACCTTTTGAATTCAGAAACGGGAAGCTATAAATAGAAAGGAAATTACTGAATTAGGGTTTTCTTTTTAATTAAGAGAATTGAAATTTAAGAAGCTCCGAAGCTCGTATTTATTATTATCTTTTTCACCGGAAGAGAAAAATGGCCAATGGGGAGCGTCTGAGTACGATCTGAACCGCAGCTTCGGGGTGTGGGAACCTTAGGTTGGGAGTCGAACCTGAGTTTGGAGTCATTGAGGTTCGGAGATGGTAGGCCCACTTTCTCAGTTTTCACACGCCACATCAGCTAATAGGACCTGCCAAATGATTCGATAAACCGAAACCGCGGAGACTTTCGGATTACTTGTTAACCGGCAGAATCGGATTATTAAAAATTTTAAATATAAATTAAATGATTTTTATATTAAATAAGTATTAAATAAATTTAATAATTTTTATATTATAATTATAATTAAAGTATTTTATATTTATATAAATTTTAATACGTTTATAATTTATATTATATAGATTTTGAGAAAGTATTTGTGTGTATCGTGCTATTTTTTTGATTTTATATATATCATATTTATATAATCATATCAAATACTGTAAGATCTAGTCTTAAATATAATAAATATTTAATAAAATATACATTTACTAACTATTGTGATATTTATTGATCTAATAAGTTAAACGTTAAAACTTGTTATATAAAATATTTTTTAAAAAGATACTAAAAAACTTAAATTTGGTTTTTTTCATTTTTTCCAGTTTTTTAACCAATTTCTAATCAGTTCAATCGATTTTTTCTTCATTCTTTGAAATCTTGAACCAAACTAGACATCGATTACTAATTCAATTGATTCGACTGTGATCCTTTTTTTCAATGGTGTTGGCATGATGATTTTTTTTATTTCTTTTGTTTTTCATATTTGATATAAATAGGTTATTCAATATATTTATTCGAATAATTAGTAGGTTATTTGAAATTCAAATAATAAAATAAATCATAAAATAAAAAAATTTTAAATTTTATTTTTAAATTATGCAAAAATTATTCAATCAACTATTCGAAGTACAACATTGATTAAAATTAAAATTTTTTTAGTCTATAATTAAATTAAAAATTATATTTGCTTTTTTCTTAATATTTCTTCGATGACATCTGTAAAACAAATATATTAGAGATTTTCTTTTTAATGGTGCTATACCTTAAGCACGCAGATCGTCTAAATTACCTAATTGCTTATTTGTTCTAGCAATGGCCAGACTCCAACATTGTGCTCACTTAATCGCCAAAATCCTCGATCACCCAAGGTGCACCCCACATACTAATAGACTCTTTCAACAAACACCTTTGAAAGAATATCTTAGATTAAATGCAGTAAACATCTAATTTTCAACAAACATCCTACCGATCATAAATTTTTTTAGCTTTCTAGATGCCTTTTCAAGTTGTAATCAAGTTAAGATGAACTCAGTAGATCAAAAGACAATGGCGTTCATCATGGAGGAAGAGACATTCTATTACAAGCGTGCCTTTTAGCTTGGAAAATGCAAGGGCTACCTATCGATGACTGGTTCACAAGATGTTCAAAAACCAAATTGGGTGATCCATGGGTATACATGGATGACACATTAGTCAAGAGGCATTCCATTAAATATCACATAAAAAAATGGTCGAAACCTTCCAAGTGCTAAAAAAATACAATATGAAGCTTAAACCCTTCAAATGTGTATCTGGGGAAACTGCAGGCAAATTTTTGGGCTTCATTATATCTTCTCGAGAGACAGAGCCAAACCCAAAAAAATAAGGGCATATAGGAGATGAGCTTACCAAGATCAAATAAAATGGTCCAATAGCTAACGATAGATTAGCAACACTTAGTCAATTTATTTTTAAGTTTATTGATAAATGTTTGCCTTTTTTTGAGCTATTTAAAGGGGCAACCAGATATGAATGGACAGAGGAATATCAACAATCATTTGACAACTTGAAGGAATACCTCTATTCACCATTATTATTGGCTAGCCCAAAGCTAGAAAAATAACTATTTGCGTACTTAGCAACCTTGGATAAGATGATTGTTGCGTTCCTACTAAAAGAAAAAGATGAATCATAGAACCCAGTGTATTATGTTAGTATGACACTTCAAGCTAGTGAAACAAATTACACCAGGATCAGAAAACTAGTATATGCCCTTGTTGTGGCTGTAAGGAACCTCAAACACTACTTTCAGGCACAACCAATCACGGACCTTACAGACTAGCCCCTGAAGGAAAATGCTTCTAAAGGTAGATTTGGTAGGCAGAATGATTAGATAGAGTGTGAAACTTAGTGAATTTGGCCTCAACTACAATCCAAGAAAGGCGATCAAGGCATAAGCTTTAGTAAACATCATAACTGAGTACTCCCTTGTATCTTCCAAAAGGGCCATGCTAGAACAAGAAAATATTGAGGTCGTTAATTCGATACAACCCAAACCTAAACCAACACAACCAGATCAAGAGCCTGTTGTCAAAGATAATACCAAGTGTTGGACTTTTATGTGGACAAATCATCAAAAAAGAAGGGTCAGGAGCTAAAGCACTACTGCTTGATCCAAAAGACCAAAAATGGCAATATGGACTGTATTTTGACTTCATCATTTCACATAACGCAGTAGAATATAAAGCACTGATTGCTAGACTGGAACTAGTAAAGATGTTGAAAGCTAGCCATCTCACAGCACACATAAATTCTCAAAAAACCAAGTGAATAGGGTATATGACGTTGAAGATCAATGGTTGGCCAATACCATGGCATGATTACAGGGCTATACAAATCTTTTAATCATGTGGTCGTAGAACAAATACCTTGTATGCAAAACACTCAAGCTGACTCCTGTCTACAATGGCAAGTATCATAAAGATCATGAGCAAAGGAAAAGTCCTACTTGAATGTGTAAAGGTCCCCAGCTACAGCAGATATTCATGAGCTGATAGCCAACAACAATGATAACTCGATGAATCCCATCCTATCTTTTCTCTAACATAACACTTATTTTAATCCGTTACTACATAGACGACTAGAAAAAAGAGTTATTAGGTACATCATTCTCAATGACATTTTATATAAAAAAAATCTTTTATTCTCTCATTCTCAAATATTTAGCCCCAGAAGAAGCAAATTATGTCCTAAGGGAAATCGATAAAGGGGTATGTGTCAATCACTTGGAGATTAGAGCTTTAACATAGAAAGCCTTGAGGTAAGATTTTTTTCTAGCCAAACATGAGAAAGAAAGCAATCGATATGGTAAAAAGATGTGACAAAGGCCAATGATTTGCCAAGATACCCGAGCAACCTGTGAAAATGTTAAAAGTTTTCAGCCTATAGCCTTTCTGCATATGGGAGATAGACATCTTAAGCTCATTCCTTCTGGAACCTTATAATAGAAGTTCTTTATCATCGTCTATGACTACTTCACCAAATAAATAAAAGCGAAACTCATGGCAACTATGATGGCTAGGTCCATGGAAAGCTTCATTTGGAAATTCATTTTATGCAGGTTTAGAATTCCTAATGTTCTTGTAGCCAATAGTGGGAAACAGCTATAAGTAGATAAATTGAAGGACTTTTGTGAAAGGTTCCACATCAATCTAGTGCATAGTTTAATTGCTCACTTCCAATCTAAGGTCAAGTTAAATCCATGAACAAAAATATATTACAGCCATTGAAAAAGAAATTAGATGATGCAAAAGGCACTGAGCTAAGAAAACACCAAGTATCCTTTGAGCAATTAGAACAACCAAAAGCTAGGCTACAAGTGTGACATCATTTAGCCTTGTTTATGGCACTGAAGCAGTTACCTCAGCTGAAATTGGCATAAATAGCATTCGAACAGCCAAAGTAGACTAGTAGTTGAACGAGTCCCACTAAAAGGCCAACCTAGACTTATTAAAAGAAAGCAAAGATGAGGTTATAACCAGCATAGCAGGTTGAGCACAATAAGTGTCTAGATACTACAATAAAAAGGTTAACAACGGGTAGTTCTAAACTAGCGACTTGATATTACAATGCTGCAAAGCTAATCGACTAGCTATAGAACAAAAAAAAGCTATCACCAAATTAAGAAAGACCATATTAGATATCTAAAGTCATTAGATTTGAAGCATACAAATTGGTAAACATGACTGACAAAATAATTCCAAATACTTAAAACACTGTCCATTTAAAAAGATGTTATTTGTAAACCATATCTAGTGAAATTAAACATCTTTGTTACAAATCTCAGACCCTCAAATATAAATAGTCCTAAAGTTTACTGATCGCTAAAACTTCTCAGTGCAAAAATGAAAAAGTGACACCGAGTCACTCTGGCTTATAAACGACCTTAACGATCTTATCTTCAACGAACAAGTGACACTGAGTCACCTTGGCTTGCAAACAACCTTAAAGATCTAAGCAAGTAATGCCTAGTCACTTTGGCTTATAGATGACTTCAGAAATCTTATTTTACAAATAAGTAAGTGACATCGAGTCACCTTATCTTGCAGATGACCCTGAAGTTTTATTTTCAAAAAACATGCAAGTGACACCAAATTACATACACCAACAACCTCAAAGGTTTAATCAATAAAATAATGACTAAATCATCTTCCCCCTCATTCTATTCAGCCAATAACCTCGCATGTTTGATTGTCAATTTAATACATAAGTAAATGACACCAAGCCACTCAAATATGTTATCTTTAAGACTTAACAATCCTTTTAGCATGACACCCAAAGTCTATTTCATTGCAGCATGTAAGCAAAGTGACACTGTCACCCCAAGACTATCTTAAAGAAACATATAAGTCCTTGCACATAAGTATAAAAAACATAACAAGATTTCCATTCAAAACCAAGTATATACATATTTTAAAAGTTTCTTACAAAAAATTAGGCTTGCCCAAAACCTTTATCAACAGCTGGATCCTCTTCCACCTGCTCACCTTTCTCCTCATCCTCAAAACTATTACCAGTGTTAGTCTTTTCGGGAGCTAAAGTAATGAAGGCAGCGTCCCTTACTTGACCTTCCTTTACTTACTGTTAATTCGACATCAACATATAAAAGCCTTTCGGTGGTGAAACCAACTCCTTCCGCTAAAGATCTTTTAAGTTTAGGGGGTTATGCGACAATTACACTCTATAAAGAGCAATTCACATGAAAGTATCAACAGAAGCAAAACCTTATCTTTGCTATTGCAGTTGTCAATTCAATGTTTTAGGCCTTCAATTTTTTGGTAGCTTCAGCAGCTGCTTCTTTTGCCTTTTTTAACTCTATCTTTAATTTGGCGATCTTAATAGTGTATTTTTCTTTAGCATCCTTCAGGGCCTCTTTTGACTTATCTAGCTGGCCTTGAAGCTTCTTATTCAAGTTGGCATAATAGGCAACATCTGCCTTAGCCTTATCAAACTTCTCTTACTACTCCACCATTTAGTGATTATAAGCAGCCCTACAATACACTACCTGCAGCGACAAACAACAAACATAAAAATAATCACGTACAGAAACATTAACGAAACTAACAACGCAAAATTTTACCTTTATCAAACAAAATAATGTGGTATTCAAAAATTTTGCACCGATGTCCTCTTCATCAATCACTCAATGTCATGAGGAGACATGCTTTTATGCAGCCAATTACACGTTGAACCCACCTCTAAAAGAATAAGTTAGAGACTATTGGTAGCACCCTAGCATCACCACTATCACTCACTGAAACAAATAGACCACGAGAGATAAGCATCGAGATTATGCCAAAAGGCTATGAAATAGCCTTACTTATGGACACTTTTACAGCGTCTAGAGTCTCTGCCTCAATAGATTGAGCAGTAGCAAGAGTAAAAATAGTGGTTACACACTCTATAGACGCCTTACTTTTTTCTCAATTGTCTTTTACGCTATGGTAGATCATATTAACCCTCCTAACTCTTATGTTTGCCCTCTTTCGGATAAGCAGCCTTCTTGGTGGCCACCTGTTTAGCTGCACACTCTTCTGAAATTGCTTAAAGAGGATCCATTCCTACAAAAGACAAAGTATAAGCTACGTTAGATAAATACATATTAACCAAGTTAAGATTCATAGGAATATACCTTTTTTTGCTAAGGGATGAATGGTCAATCAACCATAGGCTTACCCGAAGATAATTTTTCACCACCTAAAAAGCCTTAATCAACATCTTATGCACCAAAGGGCTCTTCAAAAACATCTTGCAAATCCTCTTCACTAGCCTTACCCTTTACAGATATCAATAAAGTAATTAAAAATTTAAGTTAACCCTAAATGCCATAACAGACACATAAAAGACAAACACCTACCAGTTATAATCCTTTGAGCTCTTAGGAGATGTTTTTTCTTTCGCTTCTCCAGGGGACATACTAGTCCTTCTAAAACATTTTTCATGCCTATACTAAAACAACATCTTCAAACATTCTATAAAATCATATATTCCTGGCAGTTGAGTTGCCTTTCCTTCGAAAACTCTACTTATTCCTCCTCTTAAAATGCTTTACATTACTCTCAGGGGACTTATTACTTCATTCAATTAGGAAGCCCATTTTGTGCCCACTTTTTTACGCACAATGAACAATTGATGCTTAAGTAAGTGAGCATTTAATTGAAAGGCTATCACTAGTCCAATTTTGTTCCTTGGTTGCATATGATACAAGCATGGCTTGCTTACCTTTAACACAAATAACGTCCTAAACATATTTATGGAAGGCATCCACCTTTTTTCCTTGTACACCAAGAAGTATGTCACCATGATCATCTACGAGTTTGGCTTCAGTTGATTTGGCGACAGCTTATACTTCTCAAGTAACGAATAGAAAAATGATTCTAGTGGAAAATGGAACCCACTTGAAAAGAAGATAAAAAATGGCATTGTTTTCATCCCTACTTATCACTTTTTGCTTTGAAAGAGGCTCCAAGACTTCGTACTAGTTAAAAATCCAGCCTCTATCAGCCATCCACTTATAAATAGTCATCATAGAGACATCACCAGCACACCTCTTCATGGGCTTCGTATCTAAATCCCCTAAGTCTATAACTTTTTCAGTACTATTAGTGGCCTCTTCAAGTATTTGTGCCATTTCGATGATTGACTAAATATTATGAAGACCTATAACATCAAGAAGCTATTTAATGCTTTGCACCTCAGCCTATTCGCTAAAACGACCTACCGTTATACTTTGACCTTTATGCCCACTCATCATTACAAAAAGTTGATCACAAAACTGCCTAAGGGTAGCCCTACTTATTGCTTCTACTTGATTTCTCACTTATAGCCCACTATTTTTTAGATTGCACTTTTTTGCAACCGATTTAATGAGCAAACGGCACTTAGACTTGACCATCCACCCTATAAACAAAATTAGATAATAAATCTAAATAGTGAAAGATCAAATAAGTAGGTTTCAATAAACTTAGCCATAAATTGTTGAACAGTAATCAAAGAAAACGAAGAATAATTGCCCCAAGTCTTCTTAAACACATGAGTCACAATAAATTATAAAGTAAAGCTTTCGCTGCAAATATAAACAAAGACAAAAAACAACATAAAAAATCATAAGAAAGTAAAAATAGCAAGAGAAATGAACAAAAGGAAATGAAAAAATAATAAAGCTGAAAAAAAAACCTGACTAGCTGTGGAGAATGACTTTTGAAATGAAAACAGTCCCTACAATGCTTTCTAAAGAAAAAAATTGCCCTTTTAAATGCTCATCAATACTTGACCTTAGAACATATAACAAAAGCCATGTATTAGGTAACCATTTCATCTCTTTCTACGCCTGTCACAAAGCTGTCAGGTTATACATTTAAAATTTAAAACAATAGGTGGGAACTAAATCTCCACTCAACATATTGAAATAAAGATTAACTCAGAATTCTTAGACACCATATCAAACCTAAGGCAATTAATTTTTCAGCCTAAAGCTAAGTCCGGTCATTTTATAACTGCCCTTAGCCCAAGGGGTAATTGTTATACTTTAAGAATGCTGATCGCCCAAATGGCCCAAATTGCCTACTTGTCCCAGTGATGACCAGAGTCCAATGGCATGCTCACCTGATCACTAAATTCCTAATCGCATAAGGTACACTCTAAACATTAACAGACTTTCCCGATAAATACCTTTGAAATAATATCTTGGATTATACGCTTTTGAGCAACATATCTCAGATCTTTCTCCTCTTGTTAAAGATCAGCCACTAACATATCCTGACAGATATGGCTAAAAGACTACTAGTTTGACAACCAAGCATTCTAGGATAGTGATGATTAGACAAGATCAAAAGGCATGTCAGAAGCTCAATTATATAAAGGGTTACAAAGCCCTCAAGTAAATGGATAAAAAAAAGCCCACCTACTTTTTCTTCCCTATCTCATCCTTCTTAACTTTCTCTGCAGAACCCTAACTAACTTAGGCATCGTGAGCACCTCGAAGCCGCAACTCTAATGCTCATTTTTTCTCTATATTTCATACCTTATTCTTGCTTAACGTTTTGGACCGTTTTATCTTCAACCAAGAAGCCCATCAACAAGTGGGGAAAAAACTATTAGCTTTATCCAAGTATAGACCTTTACTTATTTAATAGTCTATTTCCATGTATGTGATTTCCTAATATACTGTTTAAATATTAAGCAACATGGTTTGAAGTCATATATGTTAACGTTAATAAGCTTGATTTACGGGCTCATTAGTTAAATTACTGAAGTTTGAATCCAAACAAAAATTTTCAAGTTTTCATATATTCTTTTGAAATAGTTATTTTTCTATAATTTTAATTTATTCAAGTTTGAATCCAAATAAAAATTGTAAATTTTTCATATATCCTTTAGAAATGAAGTTAGTTTTGTATAATTTTTAGTTAAATTATTCAAATTTGAATCCAAATAAAAATTTTAAAATTTTCATAGATCCTTTAGAAATAAAGTTAGTTTTGAATAATTTTTAGTTAAATTATTTAAATTTGAATCCAAGAAAAAATTTCAATTTTTCATATATTCTTTTGAAATAAAGTTATTTTTGAATAATTTTCACTTAAAACAAGGTCTATTCTAGAGAGGTTAATGAAGGATGGAAATGGCAATGGGCCTCGATATTGGCACTTTTAAGGATTTGTCTAAGAAATAATAAAATTAATTTAAATTTGTTACTATTGAAGCATTAAAAGTATCTTCATAATAATATTTTTCAAATGTGTTTTAAAATTAAAATTAAATAAAAATCAAAATATATCAATAAAATATTATTTTAGATTGGATCGAGTTAGACCCGACTTATTTCATTTTATATATAGCAATATATGTGGAAACAGACTCAAAATCTTACTAAAAGGAAATTATTGGAACAAAATTACTGGAATGATTAATATATTCAAAGGGGTTATTTATAGATTATTTTTATCTTGTTTTTTAAAGAAATAATCTCTTATAAAAGATGGGTAATTTTTTAAGGTAAAAAGCGTGTTCGTAATTTTTTTAAAAGTGAATAGCCGATGGCTTTTTAAAGTGGAAATATTAAAATACATTTAATTAGTGTATAATCCGAGCGTTTCCACTATTTTATTTTTAAATGCTAAAAAGTAAGTAATATAAGTAATTTAATAAGACAGTTTATATATATATATATATTTAAATAAAAATATATATAATTTTCTTTACATTTTTTTTAAAAAAAATTGAACATATGAAGGAGGTTAAATTATATTTTAATGCAAAATCATTCAAAAATACAAAAACATTTAAAATGAAAATCAAACACTATAGATGAAACCAACATATTTAATATTCTTCACAAAAATATCGTTAAAATATTCTTTCCTATGGTTCTTGTGTTTCTGTAAAAAGGTACGTAGGATTATAAAACTTATTGCTAGTTAAATGTATGTGATCATTAAACTCACTTCATATTTTAATATGTAAAAAATATATATGTACGTAAAAAATTTTATAATGAATATCTATTATTTATATTGATATTAAGAGTTTAAAAATAAAGTAAAAATTTAATTATAGTATAAAAATTTATAACTCGTAACTTTATTTAACTAGTTTCTTTTTACGATTAAACTATCATAATATTTTTTTAATTTAATATATAATATTTAAAAAAGTTAAATTATGCAAATAATCTCTATACTATACTCAAAATGCAGATTTAATTTCACTCTAATAATTTAAAAATTTTTAATCCCTCTTAAAAACGTTTTTGTTTTTATTTTTTTTTTACGTTTTTCCCATTAAATAAGGTAACATAGGTTATTATTATTTTTTAACTTGACAGGTTAAATCTGTCAATAAAAACAATTTAATTTCCACCAAATTTTTTTAGCCAAAAATTTCCACATACTTTTAGCAAATAAAAAAAATTATGGAATGAAAATACAAACAGAAGATATAAAACCAAAACCTTTAAAAGAAAATACCTAATCCCCTCTCTCTATTTTGATTTGTCTTCAAAACCAAAACATTTCAACTTTAAGTAAACAGGACCAAAACCCAACTAAAACCCAACAAGACATATATATATATATATATATATATATATATATCTCGATCTCTCTCTCTCGAGGACCCATAAACTCAACTTTAAAGAAGGCACCATAGATTTCCTCAAAGCAGCAAGGCCACAACAAAGATTTGGTTCTGCCACCCTTCCTCAATGCTATTAATTCCTCCTTTTAGCTATTGTGCTGCATTCAAGCAAGGGAGTCGGGTTTTTTCAATTTTGAATTTTTTTTTTTCTGCCACTCGTTTTTTTTTTTCAAATTTTTTCCTTTTTAACTTTAACTACTGTACAATTTTTTTACGAAAAAAATGGGTGGTTGATGCAACTTTGTGGCTTAGATCCAGACTTTGCTACATGTTTTTAGAAAAACCTAGCTTAAACAGGGCAAGGAGAAGAGAGAAGAGGGAGTTTTCAAGTAGCTTTTGGAGGGATTTCAGCCGATGAGCAGCAGCCGGTGATGTCAAGCGACGGCAGACGGGGTGAAGGATGATGGCTGGATTCTAGGTTTTAAACTAGAG
>JBBYHO010000002.1:11452845-11463503 GCA_038382025.1 Adansonia gregorii
AGCAATATGAATCTCTGGAACGAAGTTTATTGACTTATAGTGTTAAGTGAGTCATTGCAGAACCTAGCAGAGCCACCATTTCCATTAATTTTCTCAATTGAGTTATAATAATTTGGTTCCTTCCAAGTCAGATAATCAATCCTTAATAAAAAGCAAGATAAGTTGGATCAAAACCCCAAAAATACTGAAAGCAAGCTTAGGAATGGAAGTGAATTTTATATCTGTAAATATTTGAATATTTGAGTTTGAATCTGCTTAATTTATTTGGGATTCGAATCTGTTTATTATCTATTTACTATTCATATATTACTATCCGAATCAGAGTTCAATTCAAATAGTAATATTTGTTGAAAATTCAAATTCGTTAAATATTTGTCGAATATAAGAATTCATTAAATATTCAAATTTATTGTTGAATATCTTAATTTATTAAATCATTCTTTTAAAAGTTAAAAATATAAAATTAAATAATAATTAAATGTGTAAATGGAATCGAATTCATATACTTGAATCCATTATGAACATAAATAAAGCGAATTTGGATAACGAATTCGAGAATCAAACATTGTTTGAATCAAAATCGAAAGAGAACTAGGATAATGGGCATTTAGAGATTAATATCCAAATCTATTTCGAATTAGCTACTCATGGTGAATCCAATATTCGAACCTGCAAAAAAAGCCAAAAAAACAAATGAGATAGTATGGGATATCTAATTTTTTACATCATGTGTTGAAAAAATTGAATTAGATTGATTGGTCTAACCAGTTGAATAGAGAATCAGTGCCTAGTTTGGTTAATTAAACTAAAAAAATTGAAAAAAAAAAAGGAAAACCCGGATTTGAGATTATTTTTATTTATTTTTTAAAAAATTATGTTATGTTATGAGATTTGAACTTCTAAACTATTAGATCTAATATTAAAGATCATACATTTAGTTAAATGTATATTTTTTTAAATATTTACTATATTTAATGCTTAATATTAAAATTACTTATTTAATATTTAAATATTTTTAATTACATTATACAGTTCAAACCTCATTGATTGGATTTCTGATCATTATCTATTACCATTCTTATGGTTAATTATGTCGTGTTGCATGTTAAGACATATTTTTATAAAAAAGGGGCTAAAAGCCACTTCAAACTTCGTAATCATAATTTCCCAGCGCCCATTTCCTACTTACGTTGTCTCGTTCGCGGCAAATTACAATCAAATATTCAAATCTGTCTTGGGTTTCTGTTATTTATTTACTAACACTGCTTCTTAAAATTCTGTTATTATGCAAAATCATGTTAAGTTGAGCATTGATGTATTCCGGTCGAAATTATGAAGTCAGAGAAGTTACTCCATTTTGAAGTAAAAGAAAAAAATCATTGATAACATGAGCTTTTAGTTTTAGAGCTTTTTTCGAATTTAACTCAATTAGTTCACATTGCATAATCCCTTCGAAAAAATGACATTCAATAACTTAAAATTCATATCTCAATACCTGATAATTTTTATTTTAATCTTTTGATTGCGACCTCTTTTTTCATTAAAAGCAAATATAAAGGCAACAGAGAACCTGATTCTCGTCTCTATCACAATATCAACAACCGGTTAAATAGGTTTTTCCGGGAACCCTGGCGTATGTTCTACCAACTAATTTAGCAAAAAGCGCCTCGAAACAAATTCAAGTTAAAATGGCAGGCTACTGCATATAACCAAAGGAGAAAGCATAGCAGAGGGCTCCATCAGACACGAAAATGTGGAGCTTTTCTAAAATAATTTTGCATTACTCCATAAATCAAAGATACTAATCCAAATTTGAGCTGACGACTTACAAGGAACAAATATACCGCCACTGCCACTATTTGAACTAATGGCAGAACCTTCTTATTATGAGTAAAGATAAACCAAAATATATAAACCTTTAGCAATGATGTAACCATTGAGAATGTTGCTTCCAACTGCATATTAGTGGGACTATAATTTCCTTGATGTATATCTTCTAAAGATTTGTTTTTGGTTTTCCACCGGCAGTAATACGACGTGAAACAGACCGCATGGTTACAAACTCCTCAGCAGCAGAAGGATGTATGCCAACCTGTAGGAAAGAGTTCAAATAACTTGCTCAGGAAGGTCAGACACCAACAAACTACAATCAGTAGGAATTCAAAATATTAGTGAATTGCCAAGGGCAGCTGATTCGTGAAGAAAGGAATGTCGAAAACCTTGACCTTTGCGAATAAACAAACCAAAAGAAACAGCTTAAGAGTAGCGCATAATTATCGTAAACTGGAGCTAAAGAAATATTTAACAAGCCTCTCTCCCAAATCAATTTACATGCCACAACAAAACTTGGTTTGGAATACCAAATTGAGCTCGATGTTAAATCAAACAACAATATAGTACTGGAGTGCATAAATGAAACAACAAGAGTCGCGTAGCCACAAGTTCAACTTACTGTGCTGTCGAATTGTGCCTTAGTCGCTCCACACTTCAGAGCAATAGCAATGCCCTAAAATGGAAAACCAAAATTCAAACATTAGTGTTATTATTATCAGGTCTACAACATGGAAGTTTATTTCACCTGATTCCTAAGTGCAACTTATTGCAAGACAAAAGGATCCATAAGGGCTTACAACACGCACCATAGTTCAATCTAATTCCTAAATGCATATTATCAAGAGCAGAACTATTCATAAGGACATTAGGCATGTCTAATCATCAACATTTGCATTATATTTTTGACACATAATAGAATCAAGTATTAACTGTTAGCATAAGACGTTGCATCTGCATTCTAATACAAGGAGCAATGTCTCTAAGAACCCTGCAGCGAACAAATGAAAGGAAAATACGATTTTTGTCGCCAGATATTTGTCCATATAGCATCGCCTGGTTCCTACAGAACCTATCAGTAAAATACCCCTAGGGGTAAGGCAAAGCAGAAAATCCTTTTCATTATCAGGAGATTTTTCAATTATTCTTTAGTAATTGAATTATGCATCAAGGAAAAGAGGCAAACTCATTCGTGGATTAAGAAAATTTTCATCCCAAAGCAAAATGCAATAGCTGAATCCAATAAAATTTGTTGGCGTCGTGCCATAATTTACACTATGCACTTGCAAAACCAGACCACATTTCCAACTACATTCATATTCTTTACGATAATCCGTATTTCAACTGTCAAGGCATGGATATTTACACAGCACATGGAGATAAGTATGTAGATTGAAAGAAAGAACCAACAAATAAAATACCTGCATAATTTCAGGCGCATCTGGCCCACACATAGATGCCCCAAGTACTTTATCAGTATCCGCATCAATAACTAACTTCATTACTGTCTTTTCTTGCCGTCTAGAAGAAGAAAACAAGAAACTTAAAAATTGCCAAGAAAGCAAATATTGGTAGGATATGCAAGAACTGCAGACATGGTTGCTGATCAAATGAACAAAGAAAGGGAAATACTGACGTCTTGAATATTGGAACATATTAGGTGCTTAATTGACGTTATGTTAGATCTATGTTGCTTTGACTCTTCAATTTTCTTTAGTAACCATGTTCGATTTGTACCCGAACATGGGAATAGGGATACAACCCTCCAAATATATGAAAAACTCAGAAAAAAAAATTGAATATAGCCATGTCTAACACATCCATATGTGTAACCCTCACACCTGAGTCCAAATAACATAGCATTAGATAAAATAAGGAATTTGAGTGTTAGCTGACAAGGAAGCCACTCACTGAAGAAGCCAAAACCGAATAATCCCGAGCACATCCCCCCCCAAAAAAAAAAAATTCAGGTCTTATGAACAGATTAACTCTTCCTGTCATTTTCTTCATGCCCAAAACCCTAACAGGCCACATGGATATCATGAAACCACAACCATTACTATCTATATAGAATGCAAACTAGCATCCCCACAGCCATATCACACATTCTCTTCAATTTACCCTAAACTATCCATGTCGAACACCTTAAATTTTTGCTGGTATGATGCTTTGATTCTTAAAATTAATTAGAAAAAAAAAGAACTGTGAACAAACATGATGTCTCTAAGTCCAAAACCAAACCCTGAGT
This sequence comes from Adansonia gregorii, assembly GCA_038382025.1. Taxonomy (NCBI): domain Eukaryota; kingdom Viridiplantae; phylum Streptophyta; class Magnoliopsida; order Malvales; family Malvaceae; genus Adansonia; species Adansonia gregorii. Next base: position 11,456,924 of record JBBYHO010000002.1, read on the forward strand.
CTGCAAAGCCTAGCCCCAGAAGTGAAAGATGGAAATGAAGACATATATCATATAACGCAATTGAGGGATGAGATATTTCAGAAAAAGGAAGGGGCAGGAGGGACAAAACAAAGATGGTTGCAAGAGTTTATTTTATTTTCCTATGCAATAGCATCTCAATTCATCATAGTACCCAGATACGGTATTCTTCATTGGATTGAAGGTTGATGTGAAAACCAGAACATCGCCACTTGCTTGCTCAATTGCCTGCTCTTCACTTAGACCAACAACCGAAAATGGTGGTATACTGCAAAAAGGTGAATCAGCATAGCAATTAATTTACTAAAAGGAAAGAGGATAATGGAAAAAGGAAAAAGGAACGTACGACAATGAGTTAGACACTGGGCAAATCAAAATATAAAATATGTGCATATGTCCAAGATAAAATGGTGCAATCAACAAGAAACAACTGTAAATCCTGAAGTCCTTGGAAGAAAGAGATTTAAAATAAATTTTCATGACTGCATTATATTTACTTTAAATTATTACACCAATGCCACCATCAGAGGCATGTTATAAGAGAGAAATCATTACCTAAACACAGCACAAGGTACATTGCTGTAGTCTGGTTTGCTAGGTTCCCCACCAAAAACAGTTTTCTGCAAGTATTTTCCAAAAACAAAAAGAAAAGAGAAAGAAAAAACATTAAGTTTAACATGTAACCATATGTGTCAAGTGAAACAAAAAAAAAAAATGTTCGGTACGGGAAAAATAAAAGGGCTTCAGAAAGAACACTTACAGCAAAACAAGTTCCCTCCATTAAGGCCACTGGAGTCAGGTTCATTCGATTTGTAACATCACCCACAGCCCATACACTGGGAATATTAGTGCGAGAGTACTCATCCACCTGCAGGATGAAGATGCTAGAACTCAGCGGTGTAACAAAAATTCGACTAGGTTATGCAACAGTGTTTTCAGATAATGTGAGAGAACACACACAAAGCAATTAAAATAATCAAGTCAACTAAATATCCAACAAATCCTTCAAAATAAAAATTGGAAAAATAAAGCCATCTTCATATAGATCAAAGATATGTAATATGACCAAAACAAACAAAGTACACGAACAAAAGGAAATGCACCACAGAGAATGTCACTCAAAGAAGGCCATTTTTGCTTTACGTGATAAAAACCCCAGAACTAGACATAGTTCTTTCTGCAGGCAGGCCTTCTTCTTAAAACATTTATAGGGAACAAGGTTGCATGTCCTATCTGGCAACAGTCAATCATTTATCCAAAAGAGACAGGAAACTAGAAAATTAACAGAACATCAGAACACATGCCGTTAGTAAAGATCAACCATAATGAAATCATAGCCATGCAATTGACATTTCCTGACAATCCACTGAGCAGATGGAAACTTATTTCCTAAAAATAATTTAGTAATGTTTGATGATAACAAACAAGAAAAGACGACAGAAAAAATAACCTTCACAGCTCCTGTTGTATCAAGTTCAACTCCTACAGCTTCCAGATTCAACCTTTTTGTATTTGGTAACCTGCCTGTAATAAAAAAAAAAATCACCACACACTCCAACTGAATGACAAATTAAAATAAATCTAAAAAAAGGAGTATGTTCTCAGTGATATAGCAGGGCATCAGAACAGCAAGTCAGAAAAATATATCAAAGTTCAAATGCAGAGCATTTTCATATATGAAAAAACATTCGATAATCTTAACCAGGACCTTCAAAAGCATGACTAAGTACTTATATAAGAGTGCACCAGCAAGTCAATCAAAATTTCAGTACCATTCTAAAAGAAATAGAGCAGTAGAGTAAGGACAAGGTATCAATGATTACTTTCCAAAACCATACAAAGCATAATAATTAAAACAAACAAGCCAAGCTATATTTTGTAGCATCTAACAGATAATAAAAAAATTGCTATTTTATGTAAGTATCATCATTCAGATTAAGGAATTGTTAAATAACCACAAAATAAGCATTTATCATGGAGAACACAAACATGTGAGAGAAAGAAATGGCACTTTTGTGACAAATTCAATATATAAAGCAAGCATGCAGAAATTTATTATCTAAATGATGGTAAGTAGCAATGACATTAGAACTGATGGTAACCCACAAATGGTAAGAAGCAAAAAGTGCGCCCATGGATATCAAACCAATAACCAAATCAATGGCTATTGCCATTCCTCTCCGAAATAGAAAAAGAAAGCTTTATAGACATCAATAGTGAATTCCACAAAATATGGAAAGACGAATAAAACAGAATAAACTGAAAGCAGAGATTTGGAATTGGGAAAAAGATTTGCCTGGAATCTTGAAAACGATGGCAATTACCTGTGGCAAAGAGTACAACATCTGCTATCAACTCCTCACCATGGTCTGTAATAACTTTTATCCCATTATCTGTTTTAATCAACTGAATTCACAGATATTAGAACATACATCAGTAGAAAGTAACAGATATTGATAGATAACAAAAGAAATGCAAATTGAATAAAATCGAAAATTGAGAACCTCTGTCAAATTTGTCTGTGGGTGCAAATTTATTCCCCTTCCTTCCAGATTTCTTGCAACCACTGCCCTCATTTCATTATCAAATCCTCTGCAGCATAGACGCATATATTTATTTACTCCTAGTCTTGGTCATAGTCCTTATAGAACTAAAGCCCATTTCATTCTATTTGAGAACAGCCTGATAATCTCCTCAATAGTATCTTTAAATCCTTTAGAAATTACCAAATACCAATAACAGCTTGGGATAATGTAAATTTCCAAATGAAATACCAGCAAAAACATTAGAGGTGCATATAAAGTATGAAGCAGAAAATTTCTGAATACTTCTTGAGAACACATCTAAAACAATTAAGGTTGTCATAAACATCATAAATTAACTTAGATCATATCTGGGAGTTCTCATGCAATACCAGAAAAATCCAGCAGTAATGTATAAAACCAGACTGAATAATAACCTCAAAGGAAGTTCCTTTCTGAAAAAGAGATCTACAGTAGCACCCATCCCTCGCCATATTGATGCAAACTCAACAGCAATGTACCTGGAGACAACAAGAATACGTATGATCTATAGGCATTAGCAAATGAATAAGCGAATCAGGAGACCTGTCATACCCTCCTCCATATACAACAGCACGTTTAGGTAAGTCATCCAAACTCAATGCTTCATCAGAAGTTATGGCCAACTCCTAAAGCATCAAAAAGAGGAGAACATTAACAGTGGTATCTAACTCAAAAATATATCAAATCTAGTAACCATTCAATTTGTCTATAAAATAGGTTTGATCGAATTTTAGGCACTAGCATCAAGACTGAACAATGAAGTGCAGGAAGCATCCACTGGAAACTGAGAGGTTAGCCCATAGTTTGGAGGAAAATTATGTAAAATATGATTCTTTAATTATAGAAAAATTGTGAAAATAAGAAACTAAAGCTCATAAATAATGTTGCGAAAACGATCTTTATTCTCACTAAAAGAGCATGTCACAATATGTATAATGAACCAAACCTGCAGGCTTGTGAATACAGCCAACTGCAATCTACATGAATAAAATTGATGGCATACACACTCCAGTTTTCTAAGTCATAATATCTGTTAAGCTACCATTCTGCACCCATAAGTTTGAATATTGCTACTATGGCATATGTTGCTACGAAGTAACATCAATTTAATTGGGATCCAGCTAAAGCAGCTTAAAAGTTAAAAGCAATTAAATAAATTTTTTATCACGAATCACATATAAGGCAGTTATAAAATGTTTGTTTATAAAAATATTTGGTGCAAAAAATGAGATGCTAATTACATCATAATATAGCTCCATAGTATTTAAGAGAACCCAATTCATCGTGTTGAATCAACATTTGGTCATTCTGAAAGATAAATTAGCGTTTATACCTGCCCAGGAATAGGAGGTCGGTGTGCCCGGCTGCCAGTTGCAATTAATATATGCTTCGCTGAATAGGACAATTTAGTGCCATCTAGTTGTGTCACCTCAACTTCATTTGGACCTACAATCTTTCCCTCCCCTTCAAACAGTTTAACACCGGCATTTGACAATAACCGCTTGTAAATTCCATTTAATCTGATTATTTCATCATTCTACAAGTTTGAAAGGTAATAAAAAGAAAAGAAAAAAAATTAAAAAAGAAAGAACACAAAATATATAAAATTTGAAACAGAAAGATACTACAAAGCACCTTTTTGTGCAGAAGCTTCTTCCAATTGAAATCAACTTTCTCATTCACCTCCCATCCATAATTTCGGGCATCCTAAAAGGAAAAAACCAGACGTTTATCAAAACCTGAAACCAAATGGCTAACTGGAAACCATAGATTACTTCAGCCAAAATACAACAGAACGCACGTTTAAAAAGAAAGAATCTAACATAAAGAGTGGGAAAAAAGACTAAACTAAATATCTAAATCAGAAATATTAATGACAATATGATAATGTTGCCACGATGAATACAAAAATTTCCTCACGCAGACCGATTACTAATCTGTCACTTACATCTTTATTTATTTTAAACGTAAAGAAAATAGGGCAAATACAAGATGGAGAAAATAGAGCCAAATTCAAAGGTATATGTGAATTCTGATGACTTTGGAGGGCCAAAAGCCAAAAAGCTTAACGTGCTCCAACCATCACATAAGAAGTTACTAAACAGATTATTGAATAGATTGATTCTATCAAAAGATCCTTACATCCTTGAATCTTGTATAATTAATAAGCAAATCTCTTGATGTACCAAGATAGTCACAAAGAGATCTCATATTAAAAAAAAAAATTCCAATCATTCAGTTATAGATTTGCCATAGAATGTGATTCTGATAGGGATCACCGTCTCACCTCAATTTCACCTCCAAATGCGGCACCATAGACCAAAATCTTTTTGGGAACACAACCACGAATAACACACCTATGAATCAAAATATGAGAAGCATTATAAGCAAACATAGCAGCATAAAGAAATGCAGTAAGACCATTTTTAAGTTATAAAAGTGATATAACTTACGTCCCACCAACTCCTCCAATGACTTCTGAGCTGATTGGATGAAATGGGAGCTCACAGATCCCAACCTTCAAACATAAAATTTGACTAATTAATAGGCCGATAGATATACAAAAATTGAATTTTTAAGCTACAAAATGAATATTTCGAGAAGAAAATTATAGAAAATGGTAATAAAAAGTCAAAACAAATTTCAGCAAAACAAAGTTGCAGAAGAGTAAGAAGCCAAAATGATTAACACTCCATCACAGCAGAAACATAAAATGAAAGAAGAAAAGAAGATATCAAAATAACAAAAAAGAAAAAAGAACAGAAAAATAATCAACAAGTTAACCAAAAGAGTAAATATATTAACGTACCACAAAATAGCACTGATTTTTCCTCCAAAAACAATCCAATTCTCGTTTTCTTTTTTCAAAACCAAGTAACAATTTAGATTTAATCAACCTATACTGCAAAACTATTAAATTAAATTTATACATTGAGTTAAAACAAATCATAAATACAAATTTCAACTTCTGATCATCCAATTCTCATATATATTAAATTAAACTATATGCTGCTATTTTTTTTTTTCAAATTAATTGGAAATGCTTAAATGAAGAGAGCTTGGAAATTGGAACACCTTAGCTCCATAGTTAGCGGAGAACCTGGAAGCACGAACACCACCGCTTCCGGCACCGATAACAAACAAGTCGAAATCATAATGAGACTCCTCTTGATTCGTTTGGCTCAGTTCTCCATCAACCAACATCTTCCTTGCCATGAAAATTGCCTGCTTCAAATGAAATTTGAAAAAAAAAAATTGAAAAAAGTGAATCCACCAGTAAATCAACAACAACAACAAAAATCAATAAGCACCGGCCTCTGTTTGGATTCCAATAAAAATCACAACATAACAAGATGGAAAGGATTGACTTTCGAAATAAAAGATAATTACCTGAGTGAGTCAAGAAGGTTGGAGATTGAAGAAAAGAAGAAGAAATGGAAGAGCATAGAATTTGGGAGCTTTACTCTTGAATTTAAATTTACATACTACTGTGTCGGCATTTGTTATTCCCTTTTCTTTATTGAAAAATAAAATAAAATAAAATAAAATTTTGCACTACCGTCTGCCTTCGAAAATGATTGATTGAATTTTTATTTGGCCTAAATTATTTTCTGTTAAGAATTTTGTATTTTTGAGCAAAGAATTAAGTCCAAAATATAAAATATTTTCAAGATGATTTTTAAGCCGAGTATCATCAACTTTTAAAAAACACAAATCACATATATATATTTATATAATAAAATTCAATTAAAGAATAATAAAATATAATATACATATATATATATAATACATGAAATGATAATCTTTAGTGTCTGTGCAATTAGCGTGCAGGCTTACAGCAATAATATATATAGGCTTTCTCTGGTATTATTTGATAGTTGATAATATTATTATTAATCATGAAAAAAAAGCTTTTATCATAAATTTGCATATTGAAACTTGGAACTGAATAATTTAGAACACAGAATTTTTTATTTTTAGGAGAATTGATTTTTTTT
>JBBYHO010000002.1:11491387-11507149 GCA_038382025.1 Adansonia gregorii
GTATGAAAATTAATTTTTTTTGAAATAAAATAAGTTGATAAGACTAATGCAAAATGATCAAATTTTTTTATATGAAATAAATTGATGAGATTAATGTATAGGAATCAGATTCCTTCTAATATAAAATAAATTGATGAAATTTATGTATGCAATCAGATTTCTTTTGCTATAAAATAAATTGATAAGACTAATGCATGAGAATCAGATTCTTTTTTATATGAAATAAGTTGATGACACTAATGCATGAGAAAGGTGATTCCTTTTGATATGAAAAGAGTTGATGAGACCAATGCATGGGAATCAGATTTCTTCTAATATGAAAAAAGTTAATGAGACCAATGCATTAAAATCAGATTCCTTCTGATATCATCTTTAGTTGATGAGACTAATGCATTGATTGTAAATGTCATACTACAAAGATGCAAAATTTATCACTTTCAATTTCGTGATGTACATGTTATTTTTTTAATCAAATACAATTAAAGTTATTTTTTATTTATCTTGCAACATAAATAATAAAAACACATATTATAGAAAATAATATAATTACGTTTATAAAATATCTTTAAGATATAGTTATTAATTATTGTAATATAATAATAACGATATAATGCATTAAACATGTTACCTACATAATTATTCTAATATAAATTATATCAATATAATATGCATAATAAAATATTTTTTATTAATTATCTTCCAACATAAGAAACATAAAAAAATTTTACAATACAAATGTATAACATTTACAGTATTGTATAACATCCTAAAATTATATAACTGTAAAACTATAAGACTATAAACTATATAATACAAGTGAGTAATGCAAGTTCATATTTATTGACGGGAGGGCTTATCACACAGTGTAGAACAACAGTGCAGGGCTCTCATATTACATGGTGGCAATACTTTTCGTTCAACATTTTCATCTTCATTGCCACGTACGCCCCTAGTTTGACGTCTTTGGGCTCTTACTTCCACCCATGGTACTTCTTCTTCAGTGGTTTTTTTCTAAGTCGATATAAAATCCCTATGTTTGCTCATAACCCTAGTAATGTCCGCAATATCAAAAAACCCTAACCTACTACCTATGGAAGTAATACATGGTAAGCCAAAATTAGGGAGGGTACCACTTTCCAAAGGGGTTCCAAACTGATATACGCTTCTCATATGTGCTGCAAGTTACATAGGAGTCTAAAGGTTAGCATCTAACCTACTGATGGGTGGCTTAGGCTGATAACATCTATCATTATCATCCTTACCATGACTGAATAAATACCTGCGATTGGATAATACCCCAAGATCATGGTCTGGTTCAGGATGATTAAAGGACATCTTAGGTGTATTGGTATCATCAACCTCCACTGAAATAGGTTGATTCGTCCTCCGACTAATTCCATGCCATCAAGTACGCATGTGAAGCTCCATAGGAGGGTCTGGATTTGAAGTTTGTTGATAATGTGAGCTACTCCTCACACCCTGAAGTCCCAATAATGGGAAAAAGAATGGTTCCCCGTGAGTATAAAACCATCTGATGTAGTCATCTGATGGTGAAAAATTGTTGTACATAATTTCAAAACCCTTAACAATTCGTCTAGAATGTTTTCTCCAAAATCGGATCTAGTTTGCATGCCTTTCAACCCAGTTTTGTGCATGATTACTGCGCATATCAACTCTGTGAACTTCGTCAAGGTTCACAGGTGGTTGGAGGATTGCTTGTTGCATCCTAAATTGGCATAAGACCCTATCAGGCTGGTGCCATTCTACAATCTAAAAACATATTAATGTTGTGTTTGCTCTCTAGAAGTGGCTATATTGGAAGGCTTCTGATTAGAGATATTCCATAATTTCATCTGCAATATATGGCCTCTATAGAAACTATAAAATAATAAACAAAAATCAATATTGATCATATGCAATAAGTTAGCTTAAAAATGCATGTACTTAAGCTGAACTATTACAAAATTTATCGTATTAAGTCCCATGCCATCTAGTCGTACTCTAATGCTTTCAACGTCCGTAGTTGTATGACCAAACCACTTTAGACTGCACCGTCTATTTAAATACATATAAAATATGAATAACTCGCATGCAAATATAAGTTCTCAAAGAATAAATATAATACTTATATTTATTATCTTAACGCAAGGGGATATACATAATTTTCTTTAACTATTGAAGCAAGAAATGGGAGCCGGTACCATGCCCATGATTGTAGCAGCATTAAACAACCACATATGTCATGTGTCGCCCCAATTGTTGCATGGCAAAGTTTCCTGTACAAGAACCCTAAACATGCGAAACCCCAACAATACTTTTTTACTTCATTCAAATTTGCCAAAAGTGGAAGATACATCAAATGTACTCGATTTCTAGATTTATCGGCCATGAACATTCTACCAATAACGCGTAAAATATATGCTCAAGTAACGGATTCCAGTTGTCGTTCAGTTGCATGTTCAGGGATATAACGAAACATTTTTATCAACTAAGTCATTTTGATAGTTAAGCCCTGAATGAAGTTTTCAGGAGGAATCACGCCTAACAATTCTTCAAATAAGGCCTCCCAGTGTAGCAGAGTTCCCCTTATTACTTTATTCTCATAAATTGGTAGACCCAGTTGAAATGCAACATCCTCTAGTGTGATTGTGCATTCACCGTATGAAAAATTAAATTTATGCATCTCAGGCCTCCATCGTTCAACCAACGTACATATTAGTCCTACCTTATATTGACAACGGTTAACTAAGGCTGCATGGTAAAATCTGGTTTTTCTTAAATAGTCTTTAATTAATGGATTCGGTGGTTCAAAATATACTTTCCGTGATCGTATTCCCAACTGAGTATCATGTTCATAAAATCATTAATTCCTTATTTGTAAAATTTATAATTTATCCTGTTTTAAATATATCATTAACAAAATTTATAATTTAGTACCTCAGATAATACCCTTGATGATATATAATACTTTTGTAATCTCAATAAGGATGATGATGATGCCATTGAATTGATCAAAATTTTTTCTACAACAAAAAATTTTATTTAACTTCATCATTACCTAACCTTAAAACAAAAATTAAACTAAATTTTTACCAAAAAAAAAATCGCATACATTTGAAATGTTTTAACGCTTCAAAGTTAAATTCAATTTCTTTCTTGCGATCATCAAATGAACAAAAAATTAACTTAATTGCAATAAAAATCACTTTAACTATTACTAAATACAATCAAACTAAATTGTATGATTTTAAGATGAATTATCTAAAAAATTATATATAAAAATTAAAATAAATATTACGTATAATTAATTATAGTCAACATTAGTGAACTTTTACAAATGAAAAAAAACATAATTACAAAAAAAAATTACGTAATCATATTGAAAATTACTTTTACCAATACAATTCAATCATACCTGTAAAAAAATTTTAGCTTGATTACTTAACTTTTAATAACACCTTAACTTAATTTTATTCTTTTCATAGATTTTTTTTTTTTTCATTTTGGTTACTCTATTAGTGGAGGGAGCTCTTTTTATAGAGAGCTCCTTCCATACCTCTATCAAGCAAAGGTCACGGATAAAATACCTATGATCTTAGAGGGATATAACTTAATATCCCTCTATAAAGGTTGCAAAGTGACCCTTATAATTTAACAAAAATACAAAAATACAAAAAAAATCCTAGTTGGGAAATAACCATGTGATATGGCGATTTCCTAACATGGCTAGGAAATCGTCATATCACATGATATGATGATTTTTTAATTAATTTTCACATTTTGATTACTGGATTTGCAACTGATGAGAAGTTATCATCTGATTTGATGATTTTTAACTAAATTTTATAATTAAAAAATTTTATAATTAATTTTTAAAATTAACCTATTTCAGTAAATAATCTGAAAATAACTTATTTATGTAAATAAAATATTATATTATTTTAATAAAAAAGCAATACCTTTTTCCGCATGACTTTGTCATATATTAATGTTGATGATTTTTTTTAAAGTTATTTTTGAAAATCACGAAGACGATGATATTATGGAAATTTTAATGCGGCGAAAATTTTGGTTATTAATTTAATTTAGATAAGATGGAATATGAAATTCATTATTTTCTAGGCATTAAAAGATTTTTAATGTTTGAAATTCACGAAGACGATGATATTATGGAAATCTTATGAACGTGCCTACACTAATAAAGTTTTTTCATAACAAATAGCACGTGAAGAAAGTTATTTAATAAATTTAAAGATAAACCAACAACTTATGTAAACAAGATTTGCATAAATTTGATTACTGCGATAACAATTACTTTGAATAAAATCAAATTTTATAATTTTTACTTTTATTGTTTACTTTATTTACTATAGTTAACATTATATTATGAGTTATCTTATTTGTAGGTCTTTTAAGGTTTTAGAGTTTTTAAGTATAAATATCTTATTTGTTTAGGGTTTGGACAAAGATGTCGTAAGATCATAAAGGCTAAGCGTGGTTTTGTAAGGCTTAATTTCCATGGTAACTTTGAAAATTACAAGTTGAGCTAGTTGACATCAAAATTTATTATTTATTTATCTTGATTTTATTTATAGGTTTACTTAATAAGTATTTATAAGCATCAATTAGGGATGAAAATGTTTATTTTTAAAAAACTTTTTATATATAACCAATCACTTTTATAAAATTAAAAAAATTTATAATATATATATATATATTCATTTATAGAATGCATACGTTAAGGTTCCCCTTTATTGTAAAAAAGAGAGAGTGCAAAACGACAATCCAAACTCTACCTTGCTAATCGTGGTAGTAGTACAAAACGACAACGACTAACTAACACGATTCAACTCAGTTCACATTCTACTCACCCGTGTGGAACATGAACCCATTCCCTTTGCAATTTCTCTCAGAACAAACTTCACAATCTTCCCGATTGAAGTCTTGGGCAACTCTTCCTTAAACACCACCGTTTTGGGCACCATGTAATGTGGCAACTTAGCTCTGCAATACTCTATTATCTCAGTCTCATTCGGCTTCTGAGTTAACTCGGCTTTCAAACTCACAAAAGCACAGGGAGTCTCTCCCCAGTAGTCATCTGGCCTGGCCACCACCGCTGCTTCATTTATTGCTGGGTGAGTATACAAAATTGACTCGATTTCAACACTGCTCAGATTCTCTCCACCGCTAATTATAACATCTTTTGAACGATCTTTGATTTCTATATATCCATCAGGGTGGATCACCCCAACATCTCCAGTGTAAAACCATCCATTTTCTTTCAAGCAGTTGCTTGTGCCATTTGGGTCTTTTAGATAGCCCAACATAATACAGGCACCTCTCAAAACGATCTCCCCAAAAGTTGACCCGTCTCTTTTTACACTGAGTCCTGACTCAGGATCCACTACGTCCGCTTCCGTCATACCCAAAGTTCTCACCCCTTGCCTTGCTTTCAGCCTCGCTCTCTCCATCGCTGGCAACTTGTTCCATCCCTTTTTCCAAGCACAGGATACAGCCGGCGCTCCCGTTTCGGTTAATCCATAGGCGTGACCCACTACGAAACCAAGTGACTCGGTCCTGGAGAGAAAAGGGGCCGGCGGTGGAGCTCCACCTGTGAGGATTTGGACAGGACTTTGGAGTGGTTTAATTTCAGGAGAATTTGATAACATATTAAGCACGACAGGCGCCGCACACATATGAGTGACACCATGTTTTTTGATCAAATTACAGATGATAGGAGCGTCGAATTTTCGGACACAAACATTGGTCCCACCAACAGCAGCCCTGGCCCAAGTGAAACTCCATCCATTAGAATGAAACATGGGGAGTGTCCACAAGTAAACAGGTTGTTTTGGAACGCCCCAGTCGATTAAAGAATCAAGCGTGACAGTAAAAATTCCCCTGTGGCTATGAACCACTCCCTTAGGAGAGGAGGTCGTACCTGATGTATAGTTCAAAACAATTGGACTCCACTCACTTTGAGGCCTAACCCATTTGAAATCAGGATCACCTTTCTCCACCAGGCTCTCGTATGTGCAACAGAAGCGAGAATCAGCGGTGGATGAGGAGTTGGAACTCACAGCATCATCATAATCATCTTCGATTAAGACAAGAAGTGGGGGCTTTTGGTTAGGAGGAAACAAAGAGATGGCTTCCAAGGCTAGAGACTGAGAAAGGGTGTCAACAAAGAGGAGCTTCGATTCACAGTGACGTAGGATTGTGGAGACAGTACGGGCATCAAGGCGGGTGTTGATGTTATTGAGGACAGCACCTGACATCGGAACACCAAAATGAAGCTCGTACATGGCTGGGATGTTGGGTGCTAAAACGGAAACGACATTACCCCTTTTGATGCCGGTGGACGAGAGGGAAGAAGCTATCTGGAGACATCGACAGTTGGTTTCCGACCAAGTGTAGGAAGTGTTATTGTAGATGATGGAGGTGCAATCACCGTACACGGTGGCCGCTCTTTCTAAGAAGCCTAACGGAGTGAGAGGGTAAGAACTTGCAGACTTTGGCTTTAGCTCTTCCATTTTGTTTCTTCTTTGAAAAATCGCTGGTTCAGCTTCAGATTGTCGTTTTCTTTTATCTTTCTCGCGGTTCAGAAGGCTCCCCCTATTTGTATAATTCTAGTATCAGTGACTTAAAAAAGCAAGGGCTTTGGAAGTAATAATTAAAACGATATATATTGTAACTAAAGTGATGAAATGAAAATAATTAAAGTGATTTAAAAAAAAGCAAGCTACCTCGTATGGGATAAAGACCAGAATTGTATTGCAATGTTTTATTTTAATTGTTACGTAATTATATTTTTTAAAATAATTTAATTATTTATTGCATATATCATATCATATATATATATATAAAATAATTAAAATCATAAATATTTAATTAAGTAATTCATTAATAATTTTTATAATAAATATTTTAATAAGAATATAAACACATTAATAGACTGATATATATATATATTGTTATAATTTTTTTGAAAGTGATATAATTTGACTTTTTTATTAAAATAATATTAAAATTTTTTTATTTACAGTTTTAGGTCTTATTGAGATTATTTATTGAAATAAGTTAATTTTTAAAATGTATTGAAAAATGAAATTTAGTTGGAAAATGTAGGAAATCGTTGTTTGATTAGACGAATTCTCAATTACAATCTTAACTTCTCAATATAATTTATGAGAAATCGATAAATAAAATATCGATTTCTTAACGCAATTATAAAATCGATGCAAAATTGAACGTATATAGTTGAAAAATCGCCTGAACAAATTGCCATGTGATTAGGTAATTTCCTAGCTATGTTGGGAAATTGCCATTTGATTAGGCAATTTCCCGACATTTTACTTTTTTTGTTTGTTTTTTCTTTCCCAACATTTTACCTTTTTTTGTTTTTTTCTTAAATTATAACGGTCACATACTCGTGACCTTTATAATTGAGGCTTTGACAGTATTTGTAGAAGGAAGTCACCAGTAATTTTACCTATGACTTTCTCATTAAATGCTACCTATCGGATTTGATGGATCCCTCCCTCAATTTTATTTTGAACGATCGAAGGGAATAGTTTTACAAAAAGCATTGAATTAAGTTAAAGTTTAATTGAAGGTTAAGTAATCGAATTAAAGCTTTTTCACTAGTATGATTTAATTTTATTTGTAAAAATAATTTTTGACATGATTATATGAATTTTTTGATTGTATTAGCATTTTTGGTTCAAATATTAGGGTTTTGTCAATTTTTGTTATTAAATATAAATTATTTAGTAATGATTGAAGTGAATTTTGTTGTAATCAAATTAATTTTTTGTTCACTTGATGATTGCAAGAAAGAAGTTGAATTTAACTTTGAAGCTTTTAAATATTTCGAAGGTGTGAAATTTTTTTTTGGTAAAAATTCAGTTTAATTTTTTTTAAGGTTAGGTAATGATGAATTTAAATGAAGATTTTTATTATAGGAAAATTTTTTATCAATTCAATTACGTCATCATCATCATCATGGTTGTTGAGATTATAAGAGTATTATATATCATCAAATGTATTATCTGAAGTACTAAAATTTTGTTAATGATATATTTAAAATAGTATGAATTATAAATTTTACAAGTAATAAATTAATGACTTTTTGAACAAGATACTCGGTTGGAAAACGATCACGAAAAGTACATTTTGAGCTACCGAATCTATTAATTGAAGACTATTTAAGAAGAGCCAGATTTTACCATGCAGCCATAGTTAACCGATGTCAATATAAGGCAGGACTAATACGTGCATTGGTTGAACGATGGAAGCTGAGATGCATACATTTCATTTTCCACGCGGTGAATGCATAATCACACTAAATGATGTTACACTTCAACTAGGTCTATCAATCAATGGCAAAGAAGTAATACGGGGAAGCCTGTTACACTGGGAGGCTTTATTTGAAGAATTGTTAGTGTGATCCTTTTAGAAAACTTTATTCATGGCTTAATGACTTGGTTGACAGAAATGTTCTGTTATATCCCTGAACATACAACTGAACAACGACTAGAATATGTTACTCAAGAATATATTTTATGCGTCATTGGTGGAATGTTAATATCCAATAAATTTAAAAATCGGGTACATTTGATGTATCTTTTACTTTTGACAAATTTGAATGAACAAAAAAAGTATAGTTGGGGTTCCACATGTTTAAGGCTTTTGTATAGGGAATTTTGCCATGCAACAATTGGGGTGACACTTGATATAGGCGGCTATTTAATGCTGCTGTAGTCATTGGCATGGCACAGGCTTCCATTCTTGCATCGATGGTTAGAGAAAATCATGTATATCCTCTTGCGTTAAGGTAACAAATATAAGTATTTAATTTATTCTTGAAGAACTTTTATTTACATGCGAATTATTCATATTTTATACGTATTTAAACAAAAAATGAGGTCTGAAGCAGTTTAGTCATACAACTACAGACGTCGAAAGTATTAGAGTACAACTAGATCGCATTGGACATAATAAGGTAAATTTTGTAATAGTTAACCTTAAGTACATGTGTTTTTAAGCCAACGTATTGCAAATGATCAATAATAATTTCCATGGAGGCCATATATTCCAAATGAAATTATGGAATGCCTCCCATTTGAAGCCTTCCAAAATAGCCACATCTGGAGAGCAAATGCAGCATGAGTATGTTTTCAAGTTATGGAATGGTACCCGACGGATAAGGTCCTATGCTAGTTCGGGATGCAACAAGCAATCCCCCAACCACCTGTGAACCTTGACGAAGTTCACAGAATTGACATGTGTGGTAATCATGCAAAAAACTAGGTCAAAGACATACAAACTGGATCCGATTTTGGAGAAAACATTCCAGACGAATTGTTGAGGGTCTTGAAATTGTGAACAATAATTTCACATCATCAGATGGATACATCAAATGGTTTTATACTCGAGGCTGGCCATTTATTTTTCCATCACTGCGACTTCAAGATATAAGGAGTAGGTCACATGATCAAGAAACTTTAAATCTAGACCTTCCTATGGAGCTTCACAAGTATAGATGATGGCATTGAATTAGTCAAAAGATGAATCAACCTATTTCAGCACAGGTTGACAATGCCAATGCACCTAAGATGTCTTTTAGTCATCTTAAACCAGAACGTGATCTTTTGGCATCATCTAGTCGCAGATATTTATTCAGTCATAATAGGGATGATAATGATAGTGCTATCGATCGGAGCCACCCACCAATAGGTTAGATGCCAACCTTTTGACTTCTATGTCAGTTCTAGCATATATGTCTAGCATATGTTGGTTTGGAACCCCCTTGGATAGCGATACCTTTTCTATTTTTGACCCTCCATGTGCTGCTTCTTCTAGTAGTGGGTTAGGGTTTTTGATATGGCAGACATTAATAGGGTTATAAGTGAACATAAGGATTCTATACTGACTCAAGAAAATGCCACTAAAGAAGAAGCTGTAACAGTGGAAGTAAAAGCCCAAAGACATCAAACTCAGGGCGTACGTGGCAATGAAGATGAAAATGTTAAACGAAGAGTATTGCAACCACATAATAGGAAAACCTCACATTGTTTTTCTACCCAACGAGATAAGGCCCCCACGTTAATATATATACACTTGTATAAGACACTTGTATTATACAGTTATATAGTTATGTAATTTACAGTTCGGCAGTTATACAATGTTATACAATGCTGTAGATGTTATACATTTATATTATAAAATTTTTTATATTTCTTATGTTGAAAGATAATTAATAATAATTATTTTATTATTTATGTTACAAGATAAATAAAAAATAACTTTATTTGTATTATATTAGAAAATAGCATTTACATCATGAAATTGAAAGTGATAAACTTTATAAATATAAACAGTTAATTATACGTAATATAATCATAAATAAAAACTGATAATCAATGATGCAAACTTTCCCTTGATGTGCCAACTTGATAAGGACTTTTTCCTACTATGGCTTTCATTCCTACATAGTCCCCAATGCTTTGGTTGGCCTCTTTCTCAAAGGTCTATTTCATTACAAATTTACCTTGATTTTGGTCGACCTTTGGGATCCCTCTATATTTTTGGATTAGGGCATAATTGTGGACCATTATATTCCATCCAATAAGCTTTATTCTCAATGAGTTGGAACATATGTCGATAAATATTGTTTATAGTCTCTAGTCTATAAACATTGTCCACATATAGCATGCAATTTATATAGACATGAGCACATATAACAACAATATGTGAACATGGGTACCTGCGTGCTTGAAACTTCTCACAGTCACACCACTTCTTATTAAGATTTACTTTATATGTCGAAGCCATAACTCCTTCCTGGGAGTTCTCTAACTCTTCAACTAATGAAGATTGATTTGTTCGCGTAAACCCATGAACAATGTGTTAGTTAGCTTTTTTTTCGATTTTCTTGCATGGCATTTATGGCTGTTCCACAATAACTGTGCCCGACCGCCATCATTGTAATCTGTTTGTTTCCAGTCACCCTAAATAGTTCTGCTAATATAAAATATGTAGCTTTCACCAAAGCAGTTATGGGATGATAACAAGTCTTCTTCAACACTAAATTTATACATTCAGCTAGGTTTATCACCATATGTCCATATCGTCTTCCTTCATCATATGATTGCATCCACTTCTCTTATGGGAACCTATTGATCCAATCGGCCGCTTTTGAATTCTCCATAGGAAGATTTTCATACTGCTAATAAAATTGAGGTCATCGCAACTTGTACGCTAAAAAATAAGATGATAATTTTTGGAATTATTAACAACTTATATATAAACATTAAAACTGATAAGATTGTAAGAAAGTAAATAACATAAATGCGATTACATACCCATATTAACAACTTGTCGACGCAACTCCTTATTGTTAAACCTCATAATAAAATTAGCTGCAATATGTCAAATGTAATGCACAGAATATGCACGTGGAGGTTTCCATGCATTACTTGAGTCTCTGATCATAGATTTTATCGATTTGTGTCGATAAGATATTAAGTACATCCCAAGTTATGTAACAACATATCTACGTAAATTGTTGAGAAAAAATGACGATGCCTCTTTTGTCTGACCCTCTACAATGGCAACGGCAATTGGTACTATGTTTCGATTGCCATCTTATGCAACAGCTAACAGTAATGTTCTTCTGTATTTTCCACATAAGAATATACCGTCTACTTGGACAACAGGTTTACAAAAGGGAAAGCCTTTAATACAAGACTTGAATATCCAAAAAATTGATGGAAAATACTCATACCTTGCACTATTTGATGACTGTGATATGCAAGTATAGTTTATAATTCCATTATTATGCTAGGAACAAAATGTTGCATTGTACTTAACCATTTTGGGAGATGATTGTATGATTTATCTCAATCTCCATATAGTCGAACAATTGCCTTCTTCTTCGCTATCCAAGCTTTTTTATAGGGGGTCATATATCAATACCTATTTTGTATCTCAGCAACCAAAACTGAAATGAAAATGGTCAGATTTGATTGTACCAAGGACAAAATGGGTCAACATATCATGTTAGAATCCAGTTTCATGTGATCTTGTGAAATATGCCCAGATGCACAACTATGAGGCCATTATACTTTCTAATCTCCCATACTTGAGTCTTCTTCAATAATCTTGCCTTTATAATCTAGTTGCAACCTGTACTATACATTGTACACTGACCATGATATTTGATCGGCGAGGATTCTATTACTTTGTAATATACAAAGTTCTTGATATTGTAGTGTTTTATAGCAGAAACCATAACCTCTTTTGTTGCGAATTACATCCCAACGCAGAGCTCACCACTAGATCGATTCTAGCTTGTTGGAAATCCTAATATTTAAGCATATTTTGAAAATTCTGCTACATGCACTGCATCCAGATCGAGGGTGCACATATAGAGAGGTGGCTCATATTGATGAAGAATATTGCTAGGTCCATTAGTAGATGACAAATGAGAAACGTTGATATCACACCGATATTTGGGTCAGGATCATGGTTGTCATCACTATCATCAGCTTTAACATACTCTTTAGGCTTATTAAAGTCACTAACATAATCACCATGGGCTCTATATGACATTTCAAGATTAGCAGCAGATGAACTTGGCCCTCCCTATTCCACTTCAACACCTCTAATTGGAGAGTCTGTTATCATGAAGTTCTTTGGCTCATTATCTTCATCGCTAGGAACTGTTGATGACACAGATGAATAATGAAAAGATTAATACAAATTATTCATCACCACTTGTACATTTAGAGGAGGTTGACAATCAGGATTTTCAAACGACCATGACATATACGCATCTGCAATAAGCATGTATGAAGCTTTAGCATCATGATGTACATCCTCAAGGTTGGCATATAACTCAATTATACTGACATTAGAAAATTGCTGATGAACATCAAATATGCATCTGACATCATCATCTTCAAGTGAGAATGTCTTATATCAAATGTATCCTTCTCCCATGGAAATATGAAGCCTACATTTGAAATCTGATACTCTGGTTCTACTCGTAGCTTTGATTTTTATACCAATTTTTACCTTTAATTCCTCTATCATAATGTTTTCATCAATACTAGTGATTTTAGGACGGTCACTTTGAAAGGTAATACCTTCTTCATTGTTGACCATTTCTCCATTAAAATAGACAAGTGCAACAAATCTATTGCTCATATTAGTAAGATATAAATAACTCTAAACAAAATGCTAACAATTGAAGAATGAGAAAACAAAAGAGAAGAATAAAGAAGGACTATCACTAAACTCAAAAAACAATAATAGCAGCTGAGAATAAAGATGACAATAAAAATGATAATGATAAACTTATATTTATAATGCAACATAGCCAAAAAGATTTTTTTTTCCCATTCAAAATGTCTAAATTTATCTTATGCATTAGTCTAATCTTTGCAGTCTGACATATACAATCCATACATTAGTCTCATCAACTAATGATGATATCAGAAGGAATATGATTCTCATGCATTAGTCTTATCAACTAAAGATGATATCAAAAGAAATCTGATTTCCATGAATTAATCTCATCAACTAAACATGATATCAGAAGGAATATGATTCCCATGCATTAGTCTTATCAATTAAAGACGATATTATGAGAAATCTGATTCCTATGTATTAGTCTTATCAACTTATTGCATATAAGCAGAAATTGCCTTTCTCATGCATTAGTCTCATCAACATTTTCATATTAGAAAGAATCTGATTTCCATACATTAGTCTTATCAACTTATTTCATATCAGAAAAAATTTAATTGCATGCATTAGTCTTATCAATTTATTTCATATCAGAAAAAAATCTAATTACTTTGCATTAGTCTTATCAACTTATTTCATATCAGAAAAATTTTAATTGCATGCATTAGTCTCATCAATTTATTTCATATCAGAAAAAAATTTGATTACTTTGCATTAGTTTTATTTACTTATTTTATTTAAAAAAATCTAATTTTCATACATTAGTCACATCCTTTCAAATGTATCCTAAAACCTAAACCTTAAAAACTAAACTATATCATGAAATACGAAATCGCCAGATGATTTGATGATTTTTCAACACAGTAAAAAAATTTACGAAATAAAAAAATTCAATTGGGAATTTGCCTGATCAAATGGCTATTTCCTAATATGTAGGTAAAAAATCATCATTTGATTAGACGATTTTCCAACTATATACCTCCGATTGCACCAATTTTATAATTGCATTTGAGAAATTACATCGATTTTACAATTGATAGATTTGAGATTGTAAATAAAAAATTATTCAATCAAATGACGATTTCTTATTTAAAAAAACTGACATGATTTATGTAAGATACGATGCAAATTGATACTTCAATAGAAAATATAAAATCTCAAGAGGAAGGATTAGCGGTCCATTTGAATCAACCTTCTGGATGAGACTTAAATGGACTTCAAATCCCTAATATCAAATCATTGAACGTTAGCGTTAGAGTTGTTCCAAGGGCGAATCTAGGGACGGCAAGCAGGCCCAAATTCATGGAGTCTTATAGCACCAAGTAAACCCGATCTGACTAAAATGGAAAATTATTAATTTGGCCCCTTAAAATGGAAAATTTTTAATATGGCCCCAACATTTTTATTTTTTTATTTTTTTGTAAAATAATAAATTAATATGTTTAATTTACTACACTTGTCATTTTTCAATTTTATCATTATTAATTTGATTCTCTTTAATTTTTACTTAATTAAATTTTATTAGGCATAGTATTTACTTCCTTAAATTAAGAATTTTCTTCTCAATCGATTAAAAAAATACTAATATTATTTATGCTATGTCAACTATTATTTTCTTTTTATAATAGTAAAAATAATTAAAAAAGATTGAACTATTATCATCTTTATAAAAAATAATTATCTTGCAAAATTTTCTTATATTTTCTTTAGTTTTTTCAAATTTTTATGAAATATTAATCAATTAAAAGTAATGTCTAATATACCCGACCTGACTAAAATGGAAAATTATTAATTTGGCCCCTTAAAATGAAAATTTTTAATATGGCCCCAACATTTTTATTTTTTTATTTTTTTGTAAAATAATAAATTAATATGTTTAATTTACTACACTTGTCATTTTTCAATTTTATCATTATTAATTTGATTCTCTTTAATTTTTACTTAATTAAATTTTATTAGGCATAGTATTTACTTCCTTAAATTAAGAATTTTCTTCTCAATCGATTAAAAAAATACTAATATTATTTATGCTATGTCAACTATTATTTTCTTTTTATAATAGTAAAAATAATTAAAAAAGATTGAACTATTATCATCTTTATAAAAAATAATTATCTTGCAAAATTTTCTTATATTTTCTTTAGTTTTTTCAAATTTTTATGAAATATTAATCAATTAAAAGTAATGTCTAATATATTATTTTTATTTAAATTAATAACGTTTAATTTATCGACCCAAAAAATATTTTTTGGCTTTCCCCTAAGTTGTTCCACACTCCTATGATTGAAATAAAAATTAAATAAAAAAAAAAAGAAAACAAAGAAGAAGATAGAGCCATGAACTCCAAATGCACCAAACAAAATCTTAATGAAATTATTGTTATATTATTAATTAATGATTAGTCATCAACACCTCTTAGTCAAGTGATACGGAATTTGGTGCCTTTTAAGCAAAATTTTAGTTTTAAATCTTGCAAATGAACAAATTAGATGCTAAAAAAGTTTTTTT
>JBBYHO010000002.1:11554137-11564789 GCA_038382025.1 Adansonia gregorii
GGTTATTTTATTTATTTATTTATTTTGCGAAAAGTAATCAAATAAACATTAGAACTTCATATTTTGAGTGTAAGTACATTTATTTGGGTGAGATGTTTCTAGTTAGCTTAATGAAAGGCTTCAAGAAGAGAAGAAAGAAAAGAAAGTTGTAGACATTTTTTTCTTTTTTTGAGAATACAACTAAGTAGTTGCACAATTTTTACATGTCCAGAAGAATATAATCTTGAGGTTTAGATGAAAAGAATTTAAAAAAAAAAATTATCAATTTTTTAAAATAAAATTGATTTTTTCATTTGAACTGTCACCGTTTGTGACCAAAACACCCTTAACCTAACTTTTATATAATTTTCACTTTCTCACTACTTAGGTTTGGTGCCACTTTCATGCAGTAACAATGTTGACAACTTTCCACCACCATTTAAAGATCCATAAGCTTAATTTGCGTTTTTTAGGAATTTGACAAACTTTGGATCCTAAGATTTATTTATCTTTTTTTTTACAATTTTTCTCTTTTCTCTAAAGTTATTCCAGTCATCAGATGATTTTTATCATTCTCAACCATCTTTAGTCTTTCCCACTATTACTTGTCATCGCACTAAGTCTTTAAGATTTGCTTTAATCTTTTTCTCAATCATCTTTGACGATATCATGTTGTATATGTTCAAACGTTTCTTCTACCTATCCGAAGAACCTCTACAAAAAGTCATCTATAAAGGATTCATTCAACTGGCTCTTAATTTCCTAAAGTGATCAACCTTCTTTAGCATTATCTATAATGTTAGCTCTACCACAAAAATTGCTTTGTACCTTTTGACTAGAGTTAGATTAATATCAGGGTCCCACTTTTATTAAAAAGAAAAGAAATAAAAAAAAAAAAGAAGAAGCGATCATGCCTAATTCCTGAATCCTAATGATCTTCCATTTAGTTATTTATGAATATACTTATGCTTTTTATGTAAAGAAATTGGTCAGGGATACATACTTTTTATTGGGAGATTTTGATATTTGGACAAAGCTTTTAGGCTTTGGATTGTCCGCTTCAATAATTGATACAAATTGGAATTAAGCGAACTGACCAAATTTCAGGTGTTAAAAGAGCCAATTCTGCCTGAAAAGGCAGCGGGAAGTGGGAACCAAGGTTTTCATTTTTGCTAGTTCTTTGAGCCCACCGTCCCTTCCATACGTTGGAAGACAAAAAGAAAGGAAAAGAGATGGATTAAGGCATTTTCAAGTGTGACGCTCTGTGCTGAACTGTCTGTCTAACTATTTAAAACCAAGCACTAAAAATAATACTATCATATTTATGATACATTTTCTTGGCTCTCAAAATACCTAAAAGGTTTTCATATCGTATTATTTAGTGTAAATTAATTCTTATACTAAAGACTTCGGTAATTTAATCTCTATATTTTTAAAAATAAAATAAAAATATAAAATTAATAATTAATTTAATGTTTGTCGTGAAAAAAATTGACTATACATTTGGTTTCTGTTAAAATGATGATGCCTATTGTTTAATTGTATTAAAATGCCATGCTAATATTAACTGTACAAATATTATTTTAACATAAGTTAAATACCACGTTAGTTTTTTCATAACAAATATTATTTCAGTTGTTGATTTTTTACTTTTTTACTTCAATTTTAAAAAAATACTGATCAAATTACTTATTTTTTTTTATAATATAGGAACTAGTTTATATTAAATGATATGGTACATGAACATCGCAAATCCTTTAGTCCTTTCTTAGAAGTGGTTAGTTTGCCTATAATACGTTAATGCTAAATATCTTTCTGATTATAGAGTTTGATACGAAAAAGTAGTTCGATTTGCTTTTTATAAAGATTATTTTTCAAAAAAAATGTAAATACACGTAATTGATATGTAAGATAAATATCATTAATATTCTTTAAAAATATTCTCGAACTGGATATTATATTCGAGAAAAAGCTTAAAAATACCTTGACCATATTAAAAAAAAAAAATCAAGAACAGTTATTTGGGCAAATTTCAAAAGCAGTAAATTCGTCATGAATTAGATGCTGTTAAGACTCAACGGGGAAAATAAAATAAAATAAAACAACGTAAACCGTCTTCAACCATCCAATAAAAAACAAAGTAAACACAAATGATCTACTTTCACTGTTTTTGCCATCATACATATTTTTCTTTTTCCTTTTAATTTCTTTTTTTAAACAGACATATTGTCGGTGTTCATAACTAAGGGCCAAATTTTGATCTGGGAAAATGTTTTTCATTCCCTATCTTGACTTGTTATTCTTTATGTGATGAATAAAATAGTGTAAACAATTGAAAATCCTTGTTTTGTTGAAAAATAGAAATAAACAATTTAAAGTCGTTTTCGAATTTTTTCGCAATATTAGAAAGCAATCATTTTCAAACTTAAATTAGTTAGTCAACTTGTTATTTCATTATCCGAAGATAGTAATGTGTGTAAAACCATCAATATATATCTCTCCCTGTATAGTTACAGTTAATAACTTTTTATGCTTAATTATGACATTCCTAAGACAGCATCAAAGACATAGTAAATGTTTTTTATGAAGGAGACTAACGTGGGAATAATTAAGAGAGTATAAATGGTAGAATTCACATTTAATATATGTATGATAAAAATTAGATTAAATTAGGGGTTTAAAAATGTCATACTAATTAATAAATTTTTTTGAGCATAACAATTACCATATGGTACCATAACCAAACATCTAATGTCTCGGCGATGCCAAACCGAATCTAATATATATATAGATATATAATTTTTATAAAAAGGATTGTAAATTGAGGTAGGAAAAATGATTATAAATATAAAAATTTAAAATTTAAAATTATTAAATATAATTTTTTTATAAATAATCAAATAAACCGACTCGATATAATTAAGAAGAAAACAGCAAATCAGAGAAATTAGATGACAAGGTCAATCGGAAATGTGCATGCACCCAGAAAGGGTGAAGCCTCGAGAGGGTTAGGAGCAAGAGGAGGTGGCAACATGTAAACGGGTGGTTGATTAGATAAGAGCCAACTCAGTTTTGTAACTGAACCCAGAAAAGCTTCCTGGGACCAGAATGGGAAAGAGTAAGCCTAATGTCCTTTTCTGTATTTAAAAAAAAAAAAAAACCGCAAAAATGGGGTTGTTGGGGCTGGAGGACAGGAAACACTTAGTGGCATGCTTGAAGCTGGAGCTAAATGCCACACACTTTTCCTCATTTATACTGTAAATATATATTGCAATAGAGTAAAAAAAACTGATATACCATCTATATTTAACATATATGAAACAAAATCTTCAAAAACATATATATTATTACTATAACTTTTCATTTGTTTTTTTCTCCATGGTGACTGACTTAGCAACCCTGATTAAACTATTGAGAGATGCAGAAAGATATATAAGGTTATGGGCAAAGGTGGGTGTCTCCTTGTTGCGCGTGAGACTAAGAGATGCATCCTAGGAGATGTGTGGGGGGTGGTGAAGGAGGTGGGTGGCTGTGCAGTTTTGTTGATCTCTAGGCTTTGCTTTTCTTCATTTGTTTAATTCAACTTTTTTTTAAAAAAATATTGTTTAGTTTAAGTGTTTTTGTTTGGATAGTTTAGTATTAGAAAATTAAGTAAAGCCCAAGTAGTTTTTTTTTTTTTTTTTTGAGTTTGAGTTCAAAGCAAGCAAGAAATATAGTGTGTGAGAGAGAGAGAGAGAGAATGCGAAAGAATGAAGCACAGAGAAAGAGAAGAAGCAAAACCCAATGATGCAAAACCGAGAAGAAAGGTTTGGAAATTGAGGCAAATGTCGATGCCCAGCTCGAGGCAATCTTTCTTCTTCTTCTTCTTCTTCTCCTACAACCACTCTTCTTCATCATTCTTTATCTCATTTCTTTTCTTTTTCTTTACTGCTACAACTTTTGCAGCTCCAAACCATGAATCTTCCATTCTTTTTTCATGGTTACAATCTTCTGCGACTCCGCTTTCGTCTTTTCCTAACTGGAATAATCTTGACTCCAACCCATGCAACTGGACCTACATAAAATGCTCCCCACAAGGTTATGTCACTGACATCAATATACAGTCAGTCCCTCTTGAGGTTCCTTTACCAACCAATCTCTCTGCTTTTCAATCTCTCAAAAGACTAGTCATCTATGGTGCAAATCTCACTGGCACTATCCCAGTTGACATTGGTTATTGTACAGAACTTACTACCATTAAACTTAGCTCCAACAGTCTGGTTGGCTCCATCCCTGCAAGTATCGGTAGACTTCAATATCTTGAGAACTTGATTTTGAACTCTAATCAGCTAACCGGGAAAATCCCAGTTGAGCTAAATAACTGCAAAAGGCTCAGGACCATAGAGCTTTATGATAACCTTCTAGGAGGGGCTATCCCTGCTGAGCTTGGAAAATTGTCCCTTCTTGAAGTCCTTCGAGCTGGAGGGAACAAAGATATTGTTGGAAGAATTCCTGATGAGCTTGGAGACTGCAGCAACTTGACTGTCTTGGGTCTAGCTGATACAAGAGTTTCAGGTTCTTTACCAGCCTCGCTTGGGATGCTAACCAAGCTTCAAACATTGTCTATATATACCACAATGCTTTCTGGTGAGATTCCTCCCGAAATAGGTAACTGCTCTGAGCTTGTAAACTTGTATCTTTATGAAAACAGTCTATCAGGATCGATACCACCACAAATTGGTAAACTTGAAAAGCTTGAACAACTGTTCTTGTGGCAAAATAGTCTTGTTGGGAGTATTCCAGAAGAGATTGGCAATTGTAGTAGATTGATAAATATTGATCTTTCTTTGAATTCTTTATCTGGAATCATACCTTCGACTTTGGGGGGTCTTTCGGAGCTTCAAGAGTTTATGATTAGCAATAACAATGTCTCCGGTTCAATGCCTTCAAATCTCTCCAATGCTAGTAATCTTCTTCAGTTGCAGCTTGATGCAAACCAGATTTCAGGTTTGATCCCACCAGAGCTTGGAAAGTTGTCAAAGCTTACTGTTTTCTTTGCCTGGCAAAACCAGCTCGAAGGGAGCATTCCTTCATCTTTGTCAAGCTGTACTGATCTTCAAGCATTGGATTTGTCACACAATTCTCTCACTGGTAGCATTCCTCCTGGCCTGTTTCAACTCCGGAACCTGACAAAGCTTCTACTTATTTCCAATGATATTTCGGGTTCTATACCGCCAGATATCGGTAATTGCAGCTCCCTTCTGCGCTTAAGGCTTGGTAACAACAGGATCACTGGTGTCATTCCTAGAGAAATTGGAAGCCTCAAAAGCTTAAATTTTCTTGATTTGTCTAGCAACAGGCTTTCTGGACGTGTTCCATATGAGATTGGGGGTTGTACAGAGTTGCAAATGATAGACCTCAGCAACAACATTCTACAGGGTCCCCTTCCTGATTCACTGTCATCTCTATCTGACCTTCAGGTGTTGGATGCCTCCATCAATCAATTTGATGGCCAAATACCAGCAAGCTTGGGCCGTCTTCTGTCATTGAATAAGCTAATTTTAAGCAAGAATTCCTTGTCTGGATCTATACCTTCTGCTATTGGCCTCTGTTCAAGTCTCCAGTTGCTTGACCTTAGCAGCAATGAGCTCACTGGTGGCATCCCCTTGGAACTTGGTCGAATAGAAGCCCTTGAGATTGCTCTTAACTTGAGTTGCAATGGACTCACAGGGCCAATCCCACCTCAAATATCTGCACTTAGCAAGCTTTCCATACTGGACATTTCCCACAACAAGCTTGAAGGAGACTTGGCTCCATTTGCAGGGCTTGATAATCTTGTTTCTCTAAACATCTCCTACAATAACTTTGCAGGTTATCTGCCTGACAACAAGGTTTTTAGGCAGTTACCACCAGCAAACCTGGCTGGAAATCGAGGCCTATGTCCTACATCCTGGGACTCTTGCTTCTCGGGTAGTGATGGCAGGGCAGGATTATTAAGAACTGAAAATGATGTAAGGCGGTCACGGAGGCTCAAACTAGCAATTGCTTTGTTGATCATCCTTGCAGTGGCAATGGTTATTATGGGCACAATCGCAATTATAAGGGCTCGAAAAACCATTAGAGATGATGATTCTGAGTTGGGCGACTCATGGCCATGGCAATTCACTCCCTTCCAGAAGTTAAATTTCTCAGTTGAGCAAGTTTTGAAATGCCTGGTGGATTCCAATGTGATCGGAAAAGGGTGTTCGGGGGTTGTTTATCGTGCTGATATGGACAATGGAGAAGTTATTGCAGTGAAGAAGCTCTGGCCAACAACAACACCATCCAATGGATGCAACGATGACAAAAGTGGGGTCCGCGATTCCTTCTCTGCAGAGGTGAAAACACTTGGTTCAATCCGTCATAAGAACATAGTTAGGTTTTTGGGCTGTTGCTGGAACCGAAATACAAGATTACTCATGTATGATTATATGCCTAATGGAAGCTTGGGAAGTCTCCTCCATGAAAGAACTGGGAATGCTTTGGAATGGGAACTTAGGTACCAAATTTTGTTGGGAGCAGCACAAGGCCTTGCTTACTTGCACCATGACTGTGTCCCTCCAATTGTTCATAGGGACATCAAGGCTAACAATATCCTAATTGGCCTTGAGTTTGAACCTTACATTGCTGATTTCGGCCTTGCTAAGCTTGTAGATGATGGCGATTTTGCCCGCTCCTCCAACACTGTTGCAGGTTCTTATGGATATATTGCTCCTGGTAAGATTTCTTCCAATTAACTACAGCTTCATGCAATTCAATCTTTTCGAGGTCTTATTTTCTTGTCTACTGCGCTTTTTTTTTTTTTTTTTTTAATTTTCAATTGCTGTATGTTTTCCTTGACAAAATTTATTCTTAAGCATTTACTTTAAAGTTAAACAGTTAAAATGTAGCTTCTTCATATAGAAAAGTCCAATTAATTCTTCCAGTGCTTGGCTAACTAATCATGCAAGGTTATTTTGTAGCAAACCTGAGCCCAACTGTTTACTGCTTCTTGGCAGAATATGGTTACATGATGAAGATTACGGAGAAAAGTGATGTTTATAGCTATGGTGTGGTTGTCTTGGAAGTCTTGACAGGGAAGCAACCAATCGATCCAACGACACCAGATGGGCTGCATGTAGCAGATTGGGTTAGACAAAAGAGAGGAGGAATTGAAGTACTTGATCTTAGCCTACTATCTCGGCCGGAGTCAGAAATCGAGGAAATGATGCAAGCTTTAGGTGTCGCCTTGTTGTGTGTAAATTCATGCCCTGATGAAAGACCAACAATGAGAGATGTGGCAGCAATGCTCAAGGAGATTAAACATGAAAGAGAGGAGTATGCAAAGGTTGACGTGCTACTCAAGGGATCACCAGCAATTGATACCGAGGAAAACAAGAACTCAAGTGGAGTTCAAGCAACATCATCATCGAAACCGACAACACCTAGATTGTATTCGAAAAGCAATAACTCCAGCTTCTCAGAATCCTCTCTACTTTACTCATCTTCGTCAAATCCTGCAAGGGGGTTAAAGTAAAAAAAAAAAAACAAAAATGGTTATAGCTACGCAAGGGAACCTTTTTTGCTTGTCTGTTTCTTCAGTTTCAAAACCTTTTTATTTTGTTTTTATGTAAAGAAGAAAAGCTTGATATTTGTTATAGCTAAATGCATGAAAATAAAAAATAAGAAAAAAGAAAGAAAAAGGCCCAAAGTGTTGTAGGTTTGGCTCTTGGTGCACTGTATGCTGACTGCTAAATACAAGTGAAACAACTATTATCTCATAGTTTCCCAACTCACAAACTTTCAGATATGACAACATATAAAAATAACAAGTTGTATTATAAGCAACATGTGAAGTCAAAACAAATCAAATTGGGTGTAGGGCAATACTGTTAGTTTCACGTCTTGGTTTTGATATAAGACAAACCTACAAATGTCATTCAATGTTACATTTTTATCTGGTTTAACACATTCACCAGCCCATGCAAATGTTATGTTACTACTATTTAAGGCTGAGGGGTGCCAACTTCCTTGTCAAAACAAAGACAATTTGACTAGCTCTGAATGACAGCTAGTAGGAAATCATTCGAAGTTAAAGAATACTTAGGATATGTGAAAAGAATCTGAGAATCTAGTTAAAAAGATGATAAAAAGTTAACTCACTAGGTGATTTCAGAGTGAAGTCATTGACTTGATCTCTAAATTATGTTGGATGGGACCCGTGATAAGTTGGGGGATCTTTGATTGCTTGCATGTGTGACTGTATAATGGAGCACTGATGTCTCTCAGTGTCCACCTTTTCTCATTCCCTAGTTAGTAATCAGTGTGAAAGAATTGATTCCTAATATTGCACTCGTCAGTGTACGTTTCCAAGGATCTTAGACTGCTGTGTTGCTTTAACCAGGGCAAAGCTTTCTTTCCAAAAGGACTGCACTTTTCAGCTCTAAAGTTCACATGAGTGGCTGTCTCTATATTTGCCAATGAAAAAGGTTGTTACCTGATGATGAAGCATTAAAACTTCAACTTACAATATCTAGCAAAAAATGAAACAGACTATTTTGTTTCGACCTTGCATCTGTGTCTGATACATTTTGAATATGAGTATAGAGATGTGATTTTTTTAAGGATTTTTAAAAGATATGAAAAAAATTTATAATAAATTGAATATATATATAATATATATATTTGTATTTGATACTCATACTTAAATTCGAGTAATAAAAGAAACACATACTATGCTTTTAGTACCAAACAATGTGCTAGAGCCAAAAAAAAAAAAAAAGAAGAATTTGACTTCCATGGATTCCAGATGGCATTTTCTATAGGGTTGGGTCACATCCCATTTTGGTCTTACGGGTCAAGTCCAACTCAAGAAGCTTGTGATTTTCACTTTACATGGACCCATTTCCACTGCCAGAAAAGGGGCATTACCCAAAGATGTGAATAATTTCATATCAATCTGCCCCTTTTCATGAAGGATTCCTCCATATTACTGACTGCAAAGGATATTTTCCAGATTCGGTTATTAGTATTTGATTGTGATTGTTGCTTGACTCTTCATTTTTTTTTAAAGCATCTGTGTCCAACGCATATCGAGACATAGGTATGGGGTATAATACTTCAAGAATCCTC
Source organism: Adansonia gregorii (assembly GCA_038382025.1). Classification (NCBI taxonomy): domain Eukaryota; kingdom Viridiplantae; phylum Streptophyta; class Magnoliopsida; order Malvales; family Malvaceae; genus Adansonia; species Adansonia gregorii. Next base: position 11,563,246 of record JBBYHO010000002.1, read on the forward strand.
TAAATACATAAAAATTTTAAAAAAGTTAAATATACCTATGTCGGACACATTCTAATGTTCGACACTAATGTGACAAGCACAACTGCCCCAAGTACCTTATCTAAGGATTCAGGTGTCACAGCATTGCTCCAAAGACCAAGCAAAGAATAAAACAGTGGATGGTATCCTACATCCAAGGCTCTGAGAAGATTCAAAAACAGCTTGCCAAGAGTATAGATTAAGCCAAAAAAGTAACTTAAATGTTTCATATTTATTGCTCAAACAATGCATAATTTGACAAATATCCAATTGAAATAGGTACTTTAAGCTAACTAACTTGGAAAAGATCAATTGTTTCAGAATAATGTTGTATACATACACTGCGCACAGCTTGGCTTCTATATTACATTATAAGCAGTGAGATAGAAATTGAATGCAGTTGAATTGTGAAGTTTAACCAACTGAGAAATAGGTAATTGCTTATAAAGATTTCTTGTAATAAGATAGTTAATAAACAAGTGATCCCATATATGAAACTGATCCTTCGAAAGCCCAAGTAAGACTTTGCGAATGCAAGAAAGCCTTCATCAGAGATTCTACCAAAGCATTCTTTGACTCAAGAACTCATGTGATGAATCCTTGGGCTATAGGCAATCAGATTTTCTTAAAATTTTCAATTATTTCCCAAATGAATAGGAATTGTTGTAGGCTTTAAGATATGGTTACTTATTCTTTATCTGATAATAATTATCCCATCTTCAACATCAAGCTTATGGAATCAAAAATAATTACAGTTGAAAATTTGTCCTTAATTATATAGAGAATATATATGGACAAGGAAATAGTGCATAAAACCAGCTGGCTTGTTATCCATGAGGATTACCAAGTGGAAAAGAAGCATATCTGCACTAATTTTGTATTTCTAGAGTCGATTTATCTGATCTCCGATTAATCAGTTTCATAGAATTTAAGTTATTTAATATTCACCATGGCCAATGTAATGCCATGTCTTTTCAACATAGCATTTCTATGTCAAGTCCAAAAGGCCAGAATACATCTGCCATCTACTCTGCGGTCTGCTAACTAGCCAATAAAGTTGCCACAATGATGCCAACATTAAATTTCTTTTCTGAATAATCCCAAAAAAAAAATGTAAAAAATTTGTCTGGGACAGTTTCTTGGTCTGCATAAATCTCTTGAGATAGTTTTCAATTTTACTGTTCAACCACAGGCCAAAGTCAGTCACTTTGAGGCTTGTTTTAAAAGGAAATTAATGGAACTGGTACTTTCATGTCTTCGACTCTTTGGGAACTCAAAAGAGGAGGCAAAAAAGGGTAAGTGGCAATGGCACTCGTTCAACTTGACCTTCTGTGGTACGTCACACTAAAACTTAACACAATATAGAAAATGCGGTAATAACTCGTGCTCTTCCTTTTTCCCAGTTTCACGTGCTGCATCCATAGCCTGTTAGACATCAATACGCAGCACCTGTATTATCTGGATTTTTTATTTTTCTTGTTGTAATCGTGTACGAAACCAGACAGATATTGGAACATAGGTACAAG
>JBBYHO010000002.1:11570777-11590577 GCA_038382025.1 Adansonia gregorii
TTATGTGCATTCATGTTTTCAAAATGTTTCCAAATGAAATTAAAGGTAATGTTCCTCATGGGTATCTTTCCAGTGCCTGAAGTGGAACATTCCATTTTCGAAGTAAAATCCAGAGGTCATTTTCATCCACAATCTCTATGTTCCCCGTCTCTCCGGGGCGTATATGAGATTAAATCTTTTTTATCAAAACCTGGATCATTTCTATAAGATCGAAAGAATCGAAATCGAGACAAGATATAGCTAGTAAGGTACAGATTACGTAGACCACGGGATCGATGTTTTGAGTTTCGTAACTCAAAACATAGGTTTCAATAGGCATACGAGACCAATAAGATGAGTGATTCGTCTTATGGTCCCCCTCACTGTATAATAAGTCGAGAATCCGTACATTGTCATTCTCATCACATTGCCCAAGAATAGTCTCAGTCAAGAAGACATTTTCTAATTCAGGAAAATATTTTAAGTCTTGCGCACCCATAGATCCGTGAGGATCCAACCTCGGGGTACGTTGCGACAGTTATCTACTTATTTCTATCTTTTTTTTTGCTCATTTTCTTTCCTTCTCATGTGAGCTTGATGATCCCAAGCAATTGCTTTGGTGATAGTTTGAGTCAAGAGTGTAAAAACCATGTCTATGGCCAAATCTTGAGTAATGATCTCCAAATAATTTTAGGTTATTTTCTTTGATAGTTTTTGTTTAAAGTTTAATTAAAAAAAACTAACATGCTATCAAAAAAACCTTGTTTTAAGGTTATTTTAAACTAAATTTGTTTGATTTTTGGATGTTTCCATCATTTAGTTCCTGGTTCTACCGCTTTTTACTTTACTTCGTGTTAGCCATTTTCCATATTATATATTTTGTATGCATTTTTAATGCCATCTTTATGTCAAATATGTCTTTGTGCATCAAAGTCATAGATGATGTTATTTTCATTTGTTTTTGAAAAGGAAAAAGGAAAAAAATTGGCTATATTTTGAAAGTTGGTCTACCTTAGGGGTTGATAACTCTATTAAATAGAGTTATTCAGTCTCATTATATGCATTAAATTAGCTAAGTCTTAGAGAATTTTTATTTAGGTTTTATTTATTTTTAGTAGTTTTTTAATTAGTATTATTTACTTTCTTTATATTTAAATTACTTAGTTATTTAAATATTTTTATAGGTCAAAACCTGAAGGAGTTTTCAAAGTGAAACAACTTAATGAAGAAGCAAAGTGGACTCAATTTGACAACTTTTAAAAATAAATTGATTAAGATACTTGCTAACTAATATTTTTTTATTTAGGGTTTTAGCTATATACAGGACTTTTTAGGTCAGAGATTTTAGAATAGACTTTAGATTTTTATTTTTTTAATGTAGTTCTTGAAGAGGAGTGCAACTATCATAATATGCAAGAAGCTAGAGAGATTTTGAAGAAACTTGAAGATCAAAGATTTGGCCAATCTTAGTTTTCTCTTTTCTTTTACTCTTTTTTTTATCTTTCTTGTATTATTTATGATTGTGAAATATGAACTAAAATTATTTTTTAGCGTTGCAATGGAACTTTATGTGTAGTTTGGATTAATTTTTTCTTGATTTTAATGATTTTGAGTTTTTTGTTCAATTTGCTCTTACTGCTTCTAATTGCTTGATCACCAGTTATATTGATTTGGTAGCCCTAATGAATGTGAAAAAAGGAATTTTGTATTTAGACCTGGATTAAATATTATATGTTTCATATTCTTTTATTATAATGAATTTATTTGCATGTTAGATAGAAATACATAAGTATGTCATATGTAACCAAATTAGAGTCTAGCTTAATGAGTTTCTTTTATTTCAAGTTGCATAGGAATATAATAAATTGGTTAAGAGAGATATTTTTTACAAAACCATTGGAAGATGCTTATAAATAAATTAGAACTCTAGGTTAACAACTCATTGGCATTAGTCAAATTAAAATACTAGGATTTTATTTAAATGTAGTGTTGAGTGAAATTGTAAGGCTTATTTATTTATTATTATTATTATTATTTTGTTTAGTTTTAATTTTTAATTTTTAATTTTTAATTATTTGTTTGAATAAGATTAAGTTGTCTTATGTTGCAATTTTTCGAAAATGATTTCATGCACATTAGGAACCATCTAGCAATTTCCATGCATTTTAGGGCCATCTAGGTTATTTTAAGTAAGCTAGGGACCCTTTCTTAAATTCAATGCATTTTAGGATCATTTAGGTTATTTTATATAATCTAGGGTCGCTTTAGCATTTGCCATATATTTTAAGGTCATTTAGGTTATTTTACATAATCTAGAATCATTTTAAAGATTTCCATCACTAGAAGACCATATAGGTACTTTCACATTAATATGTAGCCATTAGGGTCATGTAGGTAATGGTACCTTAAAATCAAGTCTTTAAGGTCATGTGGGAACTTTCATCTCGGTACATGTTCTTTACAGTCATGTAGCCAATAGTACCTTAAACCAATTCTCGAGGATCATGGGGAACTTTTTGTCAAAACATGTCTATTAAGGTTATTTAGTTAATATTGCATTAATGCCAAGTCTAAGGTTATATGGGAACGTTCATGTTAACGCATGTCCTTTAGAGTCAACTAGGGGATATTTTAATTAACAATTATGATGTTTTTTTAATAAAATCTAAAACAATATCTCCAAGCAAAATAGTCCATAGATGTCTCTCAGTATATTAAAAATTTTTCATTGATTATTTTAAATAAAAGAATATCCTATTTAAATAAATAAATCAAAATTTTTAAATTCTCTAAAACAAATGAAAAGTTTCGTATTCCTTTAGGTTCTCCAAAAGGGTGTGGAAAATATTTTAATTTTCAAACTAAAACTATTTACTTGATGTTGGAATAATAACATTATTTTTAAATAATTTCAAAATTTGATGATTATAATTAAATAATGAAAAATAAGATCAACTATGATCGAAATTTAGGGTAAAACATAATTAATAAACATGAATTTACAAGTGTTGCAGAGAAGACATGTTTTACTCTGTGTGTAATTGACTTTCGAACCTTTCATGTGATTACTGGTTAATACACAGATCTCGGAATTTCTTTTCATAAGTTTCGTAACCTTCAAAACTTGAACTTTAAAAGGTGACTAATCTCACCTAGTCAAAATAGATTGGGGTCAACTCCAAGTCAATTGTCATTTTATAATGACCATTTAAGTTAAGTGGGATAAATGATTTAATCTGACGATTAAATTACGTCCTAATATGTATATATATATATATTAAAAAAGATTTATCAATTCAAAATCTGACATGTTAGATTCATGTTCGACACGTTATTGCAGTTGGTTCTCTTACTAAAATCATAAATATGATCATGTTAGTAACAAAGAAAATTTGTAGTGAAATGATAATTAATTTATTTTCTTTATTCTACGTTTTGCGGTCTATTTGTAGGAATGCCTCCTTATTTATATTTTCTCGCTGGTGCTTGATTTGTGTCTTTTCTTTGGTCTAAATAGCACTTATTTCTAAAATTCAATGATTATTGATCATGCGTACTTCCTTAAAGATTTTAATATATTAATATCTCTCTTTTTTATAAAAAAAAAAATCTAAGCCAATAATCCAATGACAGAAACAAATCATAAAAATTTCAAGAGTCAACAATGTTTGATCCTACTTATTCGTGAATTAAATAAAAATATTTTCTATTTATTAAATAATATTTGGAGTTTGATTGAATTTAAACTTCACTTGTGTTTAAAATTCATTCCAAATCATTCATAAAACCAAACTAATAACTTAATTCGTGAATTAACTCTTCACACTAGCCTTGGCGGACAATTAATGTGATTCTCTTAGCATTACATGTGTTGAAAGGTAAAGCTTGAAATCTCAGTTTTTTTTTTTTAATGTTTAATGTAATTGTCTGGCCATAAACGTACACTGGAACAAAAATTTTAATGGGACGCTCTTGATTTAATTTATTGTTTAGTGGTAAATGAGATTGGCAAAAAAAAAATCATCATTTCCTGGTTGATGATTTCCACTGCATAGCATTATTAAACCTCGTAATTGCTGTCGTTAAAAGATGGAAACATTACACATATGGAGCGGAGAGGCTGAGTTCATATGCATGTACTTCTTTATTTAATCTCTCCCCTGATTAAGAATGTGCTTCCCAGTGTAGTAGCTGACTGAAACAAGAAAAAAATGGGTATTCTTCTATTGGAGAAAGGTGTTGATTAAGTTTTAAGTCTTTTCTCTCGTAGATTTGTAAGTATTTGATTTTTTTTATTTTTTTAAATATTCTTATCTAATATATTTATTTAATATATTTATTTAATATTAATCAATCATAATTAAAAGTATGATTTTTAAATATATAAAAAAATTTTAAGACATAAAATATGTTGGGATTGATAGAGAATATTGTAATTAAGTTGACGTCTTATCATGATAATCTCACAAAAAAGTGTGGTCCAATGTTCCATACCTTAAAGTTAAGCCTTTCACTAACATAATTATGAGCACATAATGTATTTTATGCGCGGGATTTTCTTACTGTATTTCGCAAGGACAAACGAAAGTTGAAGTCTGAGGTTTTGGAACCTTGAAAATGATAGATTCTTTTTTTTGTTTTGGGGGGGGGGGGGGAGCAACAACAGAGAATTTATGTTGCGGTGTCGTTGGCAATGCTAATTATGATACCTAAAAGTTCTGTAGAACAATGAAAATTAGAAGATCAGGCATAAGATACGGGGATTATTTCTCAATGTTGTTTGTCTTCTAATTTGTCTTAAATCCCAGTTGGATTGCCCCCACAACAAGTGTACATATATCTGTTTAAAGAATTGCAAATTGCAAAGAATGTGGTTATTTTTTTATATGTAAGCTTGATTTGGTATGTCCATCATGGATCTTAATTTAATATATCCTTTTTTTCCAAAAGCCCCATTATTACTCCTTTCTGTCATGGGACATCATGTAAGAATATTACCTATTTAGCATGATAATACTTTTATAAATGTCTTTCAATTATGATTTTATGGTTCTCCAAATGCATTGAGTTTTGTTAAATCATCAAAAATATTAGCTATAATTTGATAGCAAATAAGGTAAGTTAGATGGGATTTGGACCATACGAATTCAACTTAGGTTAATTTAAATTTTAAAAAATTTGAGTCAATTTCAAATTCAAATCATTTCGAGTTTAAATTATTTTAGATTTAGATTATTTTATATTCAAATTATCTTGAGTTTAGATTATTTTAGGTCTAAGTAATTTAGGTTTGATATTCATATTCAAGTTATTTTAGGTTTAATTTATTAATTTTTAGAATCAAATAAAAATTTTAAACAAATTATTTGATAAGTAAGATTTTATAAGAATTTTATTAAAATGTAAAAAGTAAAAAAATTTAAATATATTTAAAAATAAAAATAAACATTGTAGTTTGTATACTTTAAATTAAAATTAAATTTAAATTTTTATATAAAGCAAAAACTATATTAAGATATAAAATCATGTTATGAATGATGTTATTTAAACAAAATAGTAACTAGTAAATCAAATACCATAAGTCAATGTCCATCTAAATTATATTTTCTGCCACTTATGTATTATGCTACTGGATCATGTGGATTTTAATTAACGGGTCATTAGTTTTTTAAATTAATTCAAAATTACTTATTATGCCTATATGGCTATGCCATTAATTTTACTTGAATTTTAGGTTGAATTTTTTTAAATGTTTTTAAAAGTAGTTATTTTATATAACAAAATTTATGGAGTTTTATTGAATTATTGTCAATTATATTTTGATTTAAAATGATTATTTTCTATCTATGTAATTATTTTATTAAAATAAAAGACAATAAAAACCTTTATTTATAATATATACAAATAAACATAAATATCAAATTTAATTATAATAATAGAAATATTTTTTATCCTTTTTTAGTCATAATTTTAGAAGGATAATATTCCAACCTGTAAAAACTGTATTAATAAAATAGATTTTAGAAGTTATTTTAAAGTGATAAATTATTGTTGCATTTATTTTTTATGAAATGGATACTTTTTAAAATATAAATATACTTAATTCAAATTTTAGGTAATTTTGAGTTATTTTTTGGGCCATTTAAGGGTAAATCTTTCTTGTCCCGTTCAATTCAAGTTTGTATAAATTTATTTAAATCATTTTAAATTCAAATTATTTTAAATATAGATTACTTTTAAATTTAAGTTATTTTTGAATTTGAATTAAGTGAATTTAAGTTATTGACTTTTTATAATTAAATCGGATTGGATCGAGTTTTGGTTATTATTTTTTGGATGCTACCTCAAATAGTTATATACAAGAAAGCGCGGAAAATAACATTGTTGGTAGACCTGGTGCAGAATGAAAATGCAAACAACAAATAAAGGAAGAAATAAACTATTTTGCAAAGTTTTCGGAGACAATACTATAAAAGAAATTCTAGAACATTAATCAAGTCATAATTTGGTGTGGTCCTCTTGGAGCGTTGGTGATGTGCTGAATGCCGATTTGACAAGTTGACAACTCGCACTAGGCCTTTTGTCTCGACAAAATTTTTGTTTTTTTTTTTTCCAATAACCATAACCCAATGTTGTAGTAAAAGCAATAAATCCAAGTTTACCTGATATGATATATATATATATATATATATAACTTACCATAGAAAGGCCATCTTAAGTTGGTAAGGAACTAAAAGTTGCCTATATTGGCTTGGTAGTATTAATGAGGATTCCAATTATGGCTCTTATTGCTTTAGAATTTAGGTGGTTGTTGTGGAAGAAGAGACTGCAGCATCTTTTTTGGCCCAACATGAAGATTTCCACACGTTTTCTGCTGATGTTTTGTGTTGCTTTAGGCATCATCTTGATGTCTGTGTATCAACCAGTGCATTTTTTTGGCATGGAGTATGAAGTTCGTGTGATCAATGGCTTCTCCAACAACTCATCGCTGCCTTTAGTGATCTGGTGCATATCACAGCAGGATGGAGATATGGGCGGGCGTGCCTTGCAGGAAGGTGACGATTTCGGGTGGAGGCTCAAGACCAATATCTGGGGCAATTCTCATTACTTGTGTACCATGAAATGGGATGCCAAGAGACGGAGTTTCGATGCGTTTAAGGTTCCTAGAGACAGCCATAGATGTGCTCCTCTCAAGAAATGTTCATGGCTGGTGAAAGAGGATGGATTCTACTTCAGCAGTGATGAAGTCAACTGGAAGAAAGACTTCTCCTGGTATTGATTTACATGCAAACCTATGCCTTTCTGTGCAAGCTAAGGCTTAACTAGTGACCAAATATTTGTCGGGTAATATATGTAAAAATGAACTTCTGCCCTTTTTTCTTCTTTTGATATTGCTATCTGAGCAGAATAGTTTTGTCCATTGAAATCTTAATAACAAGCTTGGCCTTGAGGAGAAAAAAAAAATTAAAATTTAATTTAAATCTCAAGCATGCATATGCCTTAGAAATTATGGTACATGGTTTATTTAGTTTTGGTTATTAAATTAAAGTCTTTGAAAGTTAAAAACAAAGATCATTTTTCTTCCAAGACATAGCTTAATTTAATTTATTCATACAATCATCGTTATAAAGTAATACGAAAAAAATTTAAAATTAAAATTCCAATACTAATCTCTTTCGATATCCCAAAACTCTTGCCTCATTTGTAAAAAATATTTCCTCAATTTTTATAGTGATATTTTGTACTTGGTTGTACTACTGGGTTTTCTTATGGGGCATGAAACATCCTATTAAAATATTAGAATAGAAAGAAAAAGGTTAAGGAACAATATAATCTTGGTCCGTCCATGGTGATTAACAACTAGCCTTAGCAGCTATTAAGTGGAAAGAAAGTAGTATTACAAGACAAAATAATGCCTAAAAGAATAATTACGAACCTTATCTTTGAATTTGTGCTAGTGCCAGTGTATCAATCATAAATAGATGGAATAAAATAAGAAAAGAAGGTCATGAAATATTAGGGAAAAAGAAGCAATGGTCAATTAAACTGCCTAGATGACCAATAAGATCTTTGGTAAAGCTGATTTCGAGCTTGACAGAGCACCTTGTTTATTCAAGGTGAATCATGAAAGAGAAATCCTGGGAGTGCCCCCAAGGATCCATGGCGAAGGGATTGTATATTATATTGCAAAGCAACTTTTGTTTGGTAGTAAAACTTTTTATCTCTAACTTTTGGTTTTGGTTTAACACACCTTTATTTTATTGCTGCACTATCTCACCAGTTCCCGTGGGTCTACTTCCCCTGATTCTATAATGATTTTGGATCCACTCATTTAAAAAAATGAAGGGGAAAAAAAGGTATCATTCCATCAACTGTTTACAGCAACAATTGTTTCTACATGGTTGAAAACGCAGAATCCAATATGTTATGCGCATTATGAATGTGATCTGTATATCTCAGATTCTTTAACTTGGAAACTAATTTTTGAGATCGAGTTTTGAGTTTATTAAATTTGGTATTTTTATTGGATTATTTGCTCTAGTATTTATGAATATCAAAATTCACACATCGTAGCTTCTTATACCTAGGTGTGATTTGTATATTCTACGAATTTCATTTTATAAGGTAATGTTTGAAATCAAGTTTGCATTTATTTAATAACTTCTAGATCATCAGGTAGTGCCCGAAGCACGAACATCAGCAGCTTCTAACAGTTCCTATTTTGTTGATCTTTCGGTCAAGCGTTGTTCCACTAACAATTACGACAGAGTTTGACACCTACATAATAAGATGCTAATTCACGAAGTTTTCACATTGATTGAAAAACAAATTTATTAGGCAAAGAGTTAAAAAAACCCAAATTGCAATATTGTTGACCGTGTTCTGAGTTAGTTCATGGTAATATTGTGGATATAACAATAGTATTCTGAAAAAGAACCTATACATAGGCATATATGGAGTAGACTGTAGATATAACGTTATTCTTATCAAAAACCTGTGCCTGGTACATATTATACATACAGGCATGTTGGAAAAAGCGGACAAGGCACCAAAGTGTCAAGGGAAACAACCTGGTTGGAATTTGCGTATTTGAAGGTCAACGTTAAAATTTTGAAAGAGAAAGGACACCGTATTTTCAGAATGGGAGAGTTACTTTTCATTGTGCGAAAATGTTTGACGCTGTAACGCTTGTTTTTATGCTTTTAAGCCATTGCTGATGAGGTTATTCAATGGGCGGAAAGTAATATACCTGTTCCATGCTCAAGTTATCTGTCCCGCCTACCTTGAATTGGATAGAATATAATTTTTCAATTGGGATCAGTATGAAAATATTCATATTATTATTTAATTAATAAAAATATTTTTATTTAAATTTAATTAAAAAATATATTAATTTATATTATTAATAAATGGAGTGTTTGAGTTAATATCACGAGTTATCCGAACATTAACTCAGTCACTAAAATAAAAAAAAAAAAAACAAGTTATATATATTTATAAGGTTATTTCAGTAATTTACTTTTTTAAAAAATAACATTATATTTCTTTATTAATCCACTTATTTTTTTCATTTTTCCCCAAAAAAACTGCAGCTTATAATTTTTTTAAAAAAAATTTCTTCACTACTTTTTCTTTCTCTTGTAATTATTTTACTTTTATATATTATTTAATTATTTATTACTATACCTACATAATGGATGTACATAGAACTAATATTAATATAAAATAATTTTTAATTTTTTAAACACTAAAATCAATTTTCAAAATTCGATTAATATAATTATCTTGAACAAGCAAAAATTTTTACTAATTCCATAAGTAAATCTAAAAGTAACTTAGCTTTAGAAATTCTGAAATTCACTTCAAACAATATGCAATCAAAAAATATATATTTTTTAAAGAAGACAACATTAAATCAAATACGTAGCCGCAAAGTTTATCGTACATGTTTAGCCTGGCAAACATGTTGTTTGCCACTCTAAACCTCAAACAGTGAATGATGAGATTTTGATACAAGCATCAAGTGCAAATCTCTTTAATACCATGAATAAATTAAGCGGCAACTTGCCCAAACTGAACTTTGTCCTTTGCACCTGATTCATCAGTCTTGTTTTATTTGAAAATCATAAACTTTTCCTCTTTCTCCTTAAAAGAAATTGAATGTTTTATACTTAAGTGTATCACCGACTACACCTTGATTTTTTTAGTAATATCGTTAGGGATATAAGCAAATTTTGCTTGAATTTAATTAATATTCGTTTTAGGATTTCTAAATCAATTTGATGCTTTCAAAATTCTACTTTCTGGTCGCCCTCTTGAAAAGAAAACTCTTTCATTTCCTTAGATTTCTCATTGCTTTAGGAAGTTTCAAACTCAAAATATGGCTTGTTTCCAAATCCTTGGTTAATTGATGAGTGGGTTAGCAAATGCTTATATGTACGGAAAGCAATTGACCTGAAGCGAACATATTAAGATTTTGACTGTCATCATATCATAAAAGATTAAAACGTTATTTTTTTTAAAAAAAAAATTATGATTAGGCTTCTGAGGCACGTTTTCCTATTTTGATATAATGATTTCAGATTTTGTTCTTAAAATATTTTTCACTAAAATTGAAAAAAATTGATAAAAAAAAAATCCTCTTTTAGGTATAAATTAGCTAATTTAAGTAAAAAAAAAAACTTTAATTGTTATTATAATGGAACAAGTTGTCCTATGAATTGTTCTTTTATATGCTGATCAGACATGTTTGAGGTTGAGATTTTTTTTTTTTGTTCAACAGGTTTACTATTCACTTAGCTCAACTTGAATTGTGTTGAGCTTAAATATAAATTTTTTTAATTCAAGCTGATTTATTTAGTTCAATTCAAATAATTATCGTATCAATAAAATTTTTTATTTAAATTTAATTATAAAATTTATAAATATATAATAATAATAATTTTTTAAACTATAAAATGGATCTACAAGTTAACTTGACTTATGAATGCTTTTAATACTGATCGATTGATTGATGGCGGAGATTTTAATTTCACAAAAAAAAATTATGTCAAGTAATGAAATAATTATATTATTTAAATTATTTTCTTAACCATAATTTAATAAACATTGACAACTTAAAATGCTATAAACTTTTTTTATTTAAAAAATTTAGTGTTGAATTATTTTGAAAAATAAATATTATTAGTTTGGTATGACGGTATTATGTAAAAAGTGATTAGAAATTTTCTCCCATTTCTTATAGTTCAAAACAAGTAAAACTTGAGAATTGAGCTAGAGATAACTCCCAATGGTATGGGCAAAGAAAGATCAAGTTGGGTGGTGGCAGTCAATTGATTAGGTCACCATTCAAGTAGCATGATGATGATTTAACATACCATGTCACGCATTTCTCGCTTTTCTGAATTGCGTCCAATTATCTTTAAGAATTAAAAGCAATATCCAAATTCAAAAAGGGAACCCTCTTTCACGCCTTCATCTGCTCAACTCAGTTTGCAATTTACATCAAAGGAAAAGCAAGTCAATGAGGAAATAATTCATGTAGATATATAGCCAACAACTATGTGACCAATTGGTGGAGTATTAAATTCTTAACTCTAGTGATTGTTCAAATCTTGACAACCTCAAATAAAAAAAAATTAATATAGATATATAGCTAACAACTATATAATTTATTAGTAAAGTATTAAATTCTTACTTTTAATGATTATTTAAATTTTAACAATCTAGAATATCGAAAAAAGTAATATAGATATATATACACGTATAACTATCCTTTAAAGATGAAGATAAACCATATATAGCACAATGGCAGCAGTCTTTTTCTGTTTCCATAAACCAAAAATAAGGTGGATAATGTTTCCTTTTCTTTTTCCCTGTTTGTTCTCTATTTTTCAGAGGCAAATAATTCTTCCCAATGTGCAACACTTTTCTATTTTCTAACTTTTCCAACTTGTATTGGTCTTCTTTCTTTGGCGAGTACACGAAGCGTCTCCTTATTCTTTCAATTAACAAAAGAAAAGAAAGACCTCTAAATATAAAATCTGCATTTAATCCAAATGATTCACTCATCTCCTTAAGTAGTGAAGTCTCTTAAGAATGGGTTCGATCCTCCAACACTTGCCATTTTGCTTCTTTTGTATATTCCTTAAAGCCTGGGCCTCTTTCAAAAAAAAAAAAAAATCTTAAATGTAATTAATCATTTGTAGTTTCCCAAATAAAAGCTAATTACAAAGTCTTTAATGTACATAAAAGACTAAATTGTTACAATAATTAAGATTACTAAATTAATCTTTAGGACTAAAAATTAAATTTGTTACTGTACTTCAGCCTCCGGGTGAATGTTGAAACTTTTTATTATACTTTTGAATTTTATCACTATATTTTTAGTTTTTATGATTTTAAATTAAAGCTAACATAAATGAAATATTAGTAAAATATTATGTTAATATGTTTAAATTAAATATTTAATAAAACAAAAAATATGTCGTGGATATTCCTTTTTACGATTATTATCAGCAATTTTTTAAAGGTTGCAGATGATTATCATTAGCAATTAATCAAGCCCAAACAAAGGCCAATCCATATGTTAATTTTACTAAAACATTTTTTAAAATTAATAATTTGATAATAAATTAAAATTAGGGTTTACATTAAAAAATTTATTCATTTAATAAAAAAATTAAAACTTGTATTAAATTTTTTGTTTTTGTACTTTTAATTTTACGTTAACATTAAAAATAGTAGAAGTTATATTAATTAGCTTTAATTTGCGTATGAAACAAAGCTTTATATGTTAATAAAAATTTTATTAATTTATTTTATTTGTATAATATACTATAATATGATTAAAAGCTCATAAACCAATGGATTATAAAACTAACAACAAAATTAAATATACTCTCTGTTGATGAAAATATAACAAAACCAAACAAAACTATAAAATCAGAAGTTATTTTTTATTCATCGAAAAATGCAAATAAATTTACTTGATGAATACAAAAGTTAAAATTTATATTATTGTTTTATTTTCATACTTTTAATTTTATATTAATATTAAAAATAATAAACATTAAATTAATTTAATATAATTTGCATTTGAAACAAATATGCTACAATATGATTAGAAGCTAATAAAATAATGTACTATAAAACCAAAAGCAAAATTAAATATGCTCGGTGAAAGTATAAAAAAACCAAACAAAATTATGGAATCAAAAAAATTAAATAAAGATAATTATGTTTTATAATATTTTATATAATATCTTGGTAGTGCGTTTAAGGCTGGCTCTACTGGAATTTGTTATGCAGGTCAGGGGTGAGTGGACTCGGGTTGGGTTATAGGTTTCGGTTAGATTGTTGGGGTGAAGTGTGGGTTAGGTTATATGGAGTTGGATTTTAGGCTTTTTTATGTTTGAGGTCGAAGTGTAAATAATGTTAAGCAAACTAAACGGCGTTAATTGAACTGAAACTAAAACTTTCCCCGCGGGAGGGGGAAAGTTTTGCACGATTTTTGACGGGTAGAGGAAATGATTGTCGTTCAAATGCCGAACATTTTATATTTCCCTATTCTTCGATTTTCTTGTGGAGATTGCCGACCCAATTTCTTTAACACGTTTAATTGTTGCTTATTTGGTACTTCTCTTTCTCGGGCTGCTAATATTTACATCACATATTATTTTTCGTCCACTCGGTTCAGCATTAATTTATTTGGATTTAGCATTTGACTGTTTATTTGGTTTTCTCGGTCTTTTTTTCCGTTTGCATTTTCATTTGTTTTTGCCGTGTTTTTATTAAGTCGTTTATAGCATTTATTAATTTTTTTTGTAATTTTCATTTATAAGATATTTTAAAGAGGTTAATTAGTAATTTTCATTGTTCTTACATTTACATTCGATTTGTGTTTGGTTTATATACAAAGTGGTAAATCGTTTTGTTCTATTTTTTTGGAAACAGGAACTGTTGCTATAATATCTATACAATATATAATTTTTGAGTACTCGAGGCATATTTTTTAAATTTGTAATTAAAAAAATTTTAAAAATAGATTGATAATTATTAAATAAAATAAAATAAAAGAAATAGTGTTTAAAAAAATAATTATTATTAAAATTATTAATAATAAGATTATAATTACCTTTTTACTTTTATTTTTATTTGCTGCTGGTTGTTTTTTTCCTTAAAAAACAAACAGTAACAGTCAACTCTTTAAGTAAGATTATTAATTATTTATATTTTATTTTTAAATGATATATTTAAAAAATTAGTTTGCATATTGACTCACGGATCAATTTAAAATTTATATCAAATTTGCTAAAAATAAAATAAAAATTTATTTTATTAATTATTTTTATTTTAATTTTAGAAGTTTATTTAAAAAGATTAATCCACATGTTAACTTGAATATTAATTTAAAATTGATACTCGAGCCAGTCAATGAAAAATTTTAAAAACATTTATTTTAATAAGTATTTTAATTTTAATTTTAGATAATGCATTTAAAGTGATTGATCTATATTTTGACTTATAAATCAATTTAAAATCCATATCAAATTTAAATAAATAAACATTATTTAATAAAAATATAAAAGTTTAAAAAATATCATTAATTATCTTATTTTTAAATAATATGTTTAGAATAATAGATTTGCTTAATAACTCCAAATCAAATAAAATTCATATTTAATTTTAAATACATATTTATCATTTAATAAAACTTAATTTATAATTAATTTTTTATTAATAATAATTATAATTTATGAAACAAAAATAATTCCTAGTAAAGCGTAGGCATAACACCAGTTGTAAATAAAATTTAAGATTTTCATTTGGTGAGTTAAGTTTCGCCAAGCAAGCATGATGCACGGCTAAACTAAGTTAACAGAGCTTGACTTGTAGTCATTGTAAATATTTGAGGTGATAAAATGAACCCGACCTGGAACTCATCCGAAAAGAAACTCAAAAATAAATTGAACCTAATTTGATCAAGAAGTAAAAACTCAAAACCAAAATAGCCTGAACCTAAAAGAACTCAAACTGAGGTTAACTTAAATTCGAACCCGAATTTAGTACTAAAAGTAAAAATGATGAAATTTTAATTAAATAATTTTTTATAAAGCGAAAACTTTAATTATTAATTTTATTTCAATATTCTTTTAATGGTATGATTAAAAATTAAAAACTTAATTTATACTTTATATACGATGAAATAATGTTTATCATAAAGTAAATTATATCACGAGCTTTGAGAACATTGTCAATAGGGTATATCATCAATTTATTACATTTTCTTTAATTTAATTAGTTATTCTCATTGAACACAAAAGGTTTATATATTTTACTAGTGAAAATTTAAGTATTTTTTTGAGTATTATTCTTATTGTATTATTATTATTTCAAGCAATGATAATTAAAGTCTAATAGTAGTATAACAAAGTAATAAGGTATATTAAAAAAATATGAAAATTATAATAAATAATACTATATAAAAAACATATTTTAGATTTATATTAGCAACATAGTAGAACATAATATAAAGGTACCATAATAAAAACAAAAAGCTTAAAAATTAGTATATATATTATCAAGCAACATCTGTACCTAGAAGTAATCATGGGTCGAGTAGGGTCTGAATCAGGTCAAGCCATAGTACGATACTAACATCAAACATGTTTGCCCAAGCTCGGCTAACATGGGTCTATAATTTTGCCTAAGCATGGATATATTTGTAAATAGATAGTTAAAGCTTATTTAGACGCGACCATATTATTGTTTTATAATTTATTTTTTAAAATATATATTTTTTAAAAATCTAACCTTTATTAATTTAGTATTTTCTTTTACTAAGTTTAAAAATATAAATAATTTAAATTACATCTATGTATTTTATATGATAAAAATTATATGATATATAAAATATAAAATTAATATAATTAGGTAATAGTAAGATGCGTTGGATCGAACTCAGCCTTGGAAATTGGAACCAAAGCCGGGCTCATTTTTTAAATTTTGCTTAATTTTTTGCCCAAGCCCATTTATTAAGCCTAATATTTTTCTCTAAACCCTCCTAAATATCATGTAGGCCTTCATCTTGGATAGGTAACCCGACTTTTAAGCAGATCTAATTTGTACCCAACAAAAAATTACAAATTAATTATATATAAATCTATCAAAAATATAATATTACAACAAAAAATTACTTAAAAATAATAATTTCATATTTTACTTCTTAAAACATCAAATTATGTAAAAGCGATTACCTTTAATATAAAATAAAAAAATAATGTAAAATATACTCGAACCTAAAACTTGAACCTGAATCAAACTTGAAAAGGCCTAAACCCTAAAAGACCAAATCCCAAACATGCTCAAATCGGAATAGACTTAAACTCGAATGAACCAGAACCCAAAAGAATTGAACTCGCCATAACCTGCTCAGTTGTCACCTTTAATGAAGAAGTTGTTTTGGTGACCTAACCGTGTGGAAGTGCTAAAAAAAAAAAAAACCTTTGAACATTTTTAATGTTATTAGAGAGAATCAATTTTATCAAGGGAAAATTTCCTCAAAACAGCAAAACCGCCACCTACTTGAGACCAGCCAATTCTCATTACTCTCTTCTTGTTTTGTGCCATAACATTATACATGCTACGTAGTCTTGGCCTTGTCTCAAAACAAAAAAATAGACTTTTTGAATGTGATAAGAGGAAAAACTTAGTAGCACAAGTGAATCAGCATACTTTGATGATGGATCGATCAACAGTTCGCGCGGATTATTTCTTGAGGAAGTATACTTATGTTTTTTGTAATCTTAGAGCGACTTGGAGGTGACCATGCCGTTGGTGAGCTTGAGCTAATTATGAGTGTGTGGCTGGAAAGACAGCTTAAAATTGTGATATCTTAAGTAGATATACCGTATACTCCTATCACATGATGGAATATAAAATTGTCAACTGCTGTATGTAATCCAAAAGCTTTAAAGATTTCTAAGCAAATCTTGGTGTTTCTTTGTTCACCACTCATTATTTAACCCATATATTTTAGCTAACACGTCTTTTTTCTATCAAGTAGGAGCTGCATGACTATATTCAAGCTTATAAGAATGTTTTTTTGTTTTTTTGTATATATGAAAATGGGGAAAAAAAAAACATGTTACTCATAGCTAAGCGGGCATTATCTAATAATATAGCAAGAAGTTGGGATCCTTGTAATGCATCAATAGGTTTAAGCTCCTTCACTAGGCCTCTTTGTGTTTCTGATATTTGCTTATTAAAAATGCTCCTAATTTCCAAACAATTTTTGCTTTTAAGCTTTAGATGTTGAATTTTTAAGTGCCACCAAAGCCGAACAATTTTTATACATAATTTTCTTTCTTATACCCTCCGTGTAAGATATAAAAGCTACAAACTCTACATTCCCTCCCCCTATTTTGCCTTTTAATTTTGAATAGATTTTTAAATTTACCTATATAAATTAAGTTATGTGCGAGTGTTAAAGGCTAGATCAAATTTAGTTTTTGACTATACTGAATCAGTTAAGGAAGAAGAAAGGAATGTCGAACAATCGCATCTTGGATTGAATGAAGTTAATCATGTTGAAGTATATATACAATGTGGACTTCATAATCACATGAATAGTGTCTATTGTACATTATAGGTTGGAACATTAAAGAAGTATATGTGCATTAAGATTGTTGAAAAAAATAAATGGTACATTAACTAAGTACATGTGCATTATAGGGTTGTGGAAAAATACATGATACATTAACTAAGTACACGTACTTTAATTAAAGCAGATACATTAGTTATGACCAAAGTCACAAACTAGATGTATTCTTATTTCACATTTCAAGTACATTTACATAAAATTACTATATACATTGTATATGAATAGATTCATCTAATCTAACGAAAGGACTTCGATGGATAAGATCATTTTGGCACATTGTAGAAAGGGGTCCTTTGTCCCTTTCTCTACTCATTCAAGTTTGAGTTTTCTCATTACTGAAACACAAACATAAAAAAAAAAAAGTTAAGAGAATAAGAACACCCTCTCATGAAATTTAATTTCACTTTTAATTTCGCTTAAATTATAACTCAAGGTATGGGATTCCATTTTAAACTTAGTTTATTAATGAAGTTGGCGAAGAATTGGTAGTTGGGTTAGAGGTAGAGGTGGCAAAATAAACCCGAACCCAAAAATCTGCCCCAAAAAAATATAAGTTCAAACCTGAACTGAACCCGATTTGACTAGAAAATTAATAGCCTAAACTCGAATCAGCTCAAATCCGAATCAGCCTGAACCTGGAATGGCCCGAATCTGAAATGACCCGAACCCGAAATGACTTGAACCTGAAAGAACCCAAACTTGAATCCAACCTAAACCTGAATCCGAATTGATGGGTTTGATGGACGATGAGCAAAAGAAAGCTGATGAGTGATAAGAGCGATGATAGACGAGAGGAAAGCAGATTAGCTTTTAGGAGGAAGAAGTCGAGTGATGAGTAGGATGAGTAGATCTGAAAAGGGATTTAGGTTGAGAGAATGTTAAAAAAGTAAAATAGTAAATAATTCTTAAATAAAAGTGAAAATAAAAAAATAATTTCAAAAAAATAATAATTATTAAAATTATTAATAAAGATATTATAATTACCTATCCACCCCTCTCTTATCTCTTTGACTGATGTCTTTATTGCATAAAGGGAGAGTCGGTTCCTCTTGGTATGCCTCATGTGATTATCATGTATGTTATCCTATGAACGTGCACAATTACCCTTGAACATTTTTACATGCTTCAGGAGTGCACGGTAAGGTGTAAGATTCGTTTTAAGATTGTGTACATTCTTTAGAATATAGTTATATATTTAGGTATAATCAATTATACATTTAGTTATAATCACTTGTATATTTCGATATCCTTACACATATATCAAGACATGCACACACATTTAATTATTATTTTTATATATTAATTTAAGATTAATATAAATTTATATTTTTATTATTTTTATATAATAATTTAAAATTTATATTTTTATTATTTTTTACTACACATAGGGGAATCGACTCTTCCCTTATGCAGTAGAGAAGAGAGATGGCAGACAAAGAAAGGTAAGAATATAAATAGGTAATGTTATTTCCTTCTTAGTAATTTAAATAACTATCATTTCTTTCTTTAAAATTATTATTTTTTTTTTACTTTTACCTTATATTTAATAATTATTTATTGATGCCAATTTTTTGAAATTCTCCTAGCTTTTTGTGTTTTTATGTCTCATTGTGCTTAGCTATTTTCCATTTGCTCTTTATTGTACATGTGTGGTAAGATATTTGATTTTTTAATTTTTATTAATTTTATAATTATTTTTAATAAATAATTATTTATTAATATTATAATAAATTAAAAATAAAATATAAGGTATTTGAATTATAATATTATAATAAATTAAAAATAAAATTAATATTATAAAAAATAATGTCTTACTTGTAATTTGAATTATATTATTTATTACTATTATTCATAATTAGGTACTTTAAAGTTTAAATTAAAATTTACCTTTGTCATTTACATAGTCCACGAGTTAACGATTAATAACATCTCATTAAAAAAAAAGAGATAAAAGTAGTTAATAAAATGATGGATATATAATAAAATACAAAAAAAAAAGATATGTTAAAGAAGAACCCGAACCCAACGCCAAATCAACCCGAACCTGAACCAGTCTGAACTCAAAATGATCAAAACTCGAACCAGAATTGACCCGAACCCAAAAAATCCAAACTCGAATCAATTTGAATTCAAAAAAAAACCTCAATCCAAAATGA
>JBBYHO010000002.1:11590677-11613356 GCA_038382025.1 Adansonia gregorii
AAAATAATTTGAGATTTAATATAAATATTTTTAACATATATTATTTTTTAAATACTAATTCAAAATTTAGTGTAGAATAGTTTTTCATTTTATCACATAAAATATATTATGTTTATAATATTATATATTTTATATGTATTATATAATATATATTATATATAATATGTATAATTTATATATAATTTATATTATATATCATGTATATCATATATATTCTTTTAAGTTTAATAAATAATTTTAATTTAATATAAAATATTTTTAATTTTTATTATTTTTAATATATATAATATATATTGTATATATAATATAAAAAAGAGGAATCGATTCCTTTACACGGAAACTGACTCCTCATATAATATATATGTATATGTACAGGGTACGGGTCCGTGTATATATAAGTGTGTGTGTGTGTGTAATATTTTATGATTTTTGATAAAACTTAATCATTGTTTTAAATTCGAGCCTATATAAATGGTTGTCGAGCTCGTTTTTATATGAACTTTCATATATAATATATTTAATAAAAATAAAAAAATAATTTTGAAAGATAATTTCAAGAAAATTAAAGTTAATTTTTTCAAAATAATACTTTACATAATACATTATAGATTTGGTTATATTTTTATGTAAACCTTTTAATGTTTGCATGTAATCTGATAATTTTTGTATGTAACATTACCTTCAAAGATTCCTTATACAAATACATTCAATATAACACAAATTACCTATAAACATTATGTAACTTGTAATATTTATATGTAAGTTTCATAATATTTAGATGTAATTTGACAAATTAATAAAAAATATAAATTTTATCTTAAAATTATTTTTTTCTTAATATAATATGATTGTTACTAATATACCTAAATAAATTATTAAAATAAAAAATATGAAAAAATTTTCACTTCAAAAATTACTACAAAAATTAATTTCCTACATATAATATATTTAATAGATAATAAAAATTATTTTTTATAAAATTATAGTTAATTTTCTTAAAGAAATATTTTGCATATATATATTACAGATTTAATAATGTTTTTACGTAAATATATAATATTTGCATGTAAATTCGATAATGTTTGTATGTAACAAATTACATATATATATATATATATTACCTTCAAAGATTCTTTACACAAATACATTACATATAATACAAATAGTATAAAAATATTTAATACATATTTATATTATCTATGGTAATAAAAGCATGTTATAGATAATATAATTTATGTAACTATAATATTTTCTGTAATAGTACTTCTTATTATCTGTTGATAATATATTTATGTAACTTATAAAATTTTTATTTAAATGTAATAAATTTATATTTTACAATTTTTATTATCTTTTATTATAATTTATGTATTGTATAATATATATGTGTAATTATAAGAAAAATATGTAATACTTACTTATATTACCTATGATAATAAACTTATGTAATACATAAAAATTTTATGTAAATATAATAAATTTATGTATTACAACTTTTATTACATATTATCATAATTTATGTAAATAATAATGTATATGTATAATTGTAATAAAAATATGTAATACAAGTTTATATTATTAATTATAATAATTTAGATAATCTATAATATAATTTATGTAACTGTAATATTTATTGATAATTTTATATTCTTTTAATTATAAAAATTTTTATAATATGTAATGTATTTATGTAATCATAATAATTTTCTGTTATATTATATAATAATCTATGTAAAAAATTTATAACCGGTTATACAGGTTACAGGTCAAACCTTACCAGAATCTTATTTTAGAAACCTTACCCTAGAACTCCCCGGAAAGAAACTGCCACTAATCTTCTTTTTTTATTTAGATGTAACTAATCACTTATAAAAATTTATGCTTTATAAAAAAAATTTAAAATCAACTAAAATCATTGGAAAAACGAATTTGAAAGTCCGCAAATCAAACTAAAGAAAATCATTGTGAGCTCGAGAATTGGTTATGTGTGAACTATAATAGTACCCTCACAATGCTCATAAACAATAGCACCTATTAACCATCTATTACCTTTAATTTTGACTATAGCTGAATTTTATTTTGGTATTTAAGAATAATTTTCTGAGAAACAAATAAAAACAATCACATTTTATAGGAACGATTCAAAAATTCTATTACCACAAAATTTGATGTACTCCTCGAAAATCCGACGAAATGTAGAATTTTTTCCTTCCATTTTAAAGTCATCTGTCGCATCTTTTCCAAAAACGATGACCCATGTTAAGGATGACAGACGAAATTCTCTTTAGCAACCTGGCAAAAAAATTCAAAGAATCACTCTAATTTAGGAACTTTACCTTTTTTTAATGAGGGATATCTGACTGCTTCAGAGGAAACTTCAATTGCGTTCGGATACCTTAAAGGTAATTTTAGGCTGCTTGACTCGAGATAAAGGTACTTAAACATCATGGACAAGATATTTAAATATCCCTAGATTCATCATGACACGAGGTTCTAGAAGTCAAGGAAGAATAAAGCAAAAAAAAAAAAAAAGAAAGAAAGAAAAGATTTAGGACGCAGTGGTCGAACCTTAATCATTTTTTGAAAACCAAAAATTCAACTTGTTTTTCAAGACTTTGATAAAACATTCCAACTTTAAAAAAATTTAAAAAAAAAACATTGATTTAACATTTTTGTTGACAAAGAGATACTTAGATATGCTTCCTTATAGATTCGATCAAGGTATCTTTTCAAAACCAAAAATATATATTTCTTTGAAAATAGGATGCGAGGAAATCTTTAGCCTATAATATCCTATCCGACCTTTGAACATCTGATATGTCTGATACTTTGGAGTACAAAGCACGACCTTGGTTATAGATTATTTACTTAAACCAAACTAAAGGGCACAGGTGACTAAGTAGAAAATCCTCAAAATGTTTTGATTTTAATTTTAAATTTATAATCATTTATCATATGATTCATATTACTAGGTCAATAGTCATAATATTGGTCTATTTAGCGATATATGCTACTAAGTTCATAAAAAATAGATAATTTTTATTCTAAAAGTTACAAAGATATATCTAGACACTTCATTTTGTTCGGACCAACATTCAAGGCATCAAAGTTTATCATTCAAGGCACCATCGAAGTCATTCAGTTGAGCATAGATTGGTTCCCTATCATTCTCGGCTAAGGTGAGGTGTTTGGAAAGTCATAGGTATGAAAAATCCATATTTTTGCATGCACCTTTCAATACAGAGCCCTTATGTATTGATATAGGACCTCACATCACCAAAATTTCAAAGTTTCTCTAGTTGTATTGATGCCAAGGGTATTTGTATTGATACAAGGTTACATTGTAGCCAAAATCACAATTTTTAGCCAAAACATATCGATACGAGCTTGAATGCGTTCATACATTCTTCAATGTATCTGCACTATGTATCAATACATAATGCTTTGTATTGACACAAAATGCATTATATCAATACAAAATTCCTTGTATCGATACTCATTGCATTTTGACCTAGTTCGAGGCATTTTTCATTCTTTGTTCTATTGGATTAAAACTCAAATTTCACCACAATTTTGGCTAAAAAATTATCTAATATCAGACATAGCCTCATCTATATCATGTGAATTTATTTTTAGGCCTTAAGCATTGGATTGACATATTTTGGAAAGGTCCATTAAGGTAGGCATAAGGATATTTCATGTTAAATTTGATTTAATGAAGGGCAAGTTTGAGATTACTCATTGTAGACACCCCATTTTGTCCGGGCCAATATTTAAGGTATCAGAGGTCATCATCCGAGATACCACTGAGGCTATTTAAGAGGAATGTGGATTAGTTCCCCATCATTTTCTGCTAAGATAAGGTGTTCGAGGAGTCTAAGGTATGAAAAAACCACCATTTTGCTTGCATGTATTGATAGACGTCCCTTATGTGTCGATAATAAACTTTTGCATTATCAAATTTTCAAAATTTTGCTATTTGTATCGATACAAAAAGATGGGATATCAATACTAGGGCAACTTAGCAATACATGGGCAATGATAATGATATAGATTAATGTCGTAGCTAAAATCATGATTTGTGGCCAACAGGTATAAATACAGGAGTGATGCTATCGATATAACCTACTTTATATTGACACTAAGTTCAAAGTATCGATACATTCTAGGCTTTTTGCCCAGATGTATTGATGGAAGACTCTTTCTATGGATATAGATTGGTAATTTCATCCAATTTGTAGCATTTTTTAGCTTTCATGCCATGACACTAAGACTCCGATTTGGCTACATTTTTTGCACCAAAAATCATCAAATTCATACTAGGCCTTAGCATTGGACTTATGATTGGATCAAAGGAATTTTTGAGGCCCACAATGACTAGAAAATGGGACATTTTCATGAAGCTAGTTTAAGGCATGCTTGGCTTTTATCGACTTACATAATGCCTTAACCTTTCTGTTCCACTACCTTGACTACTAAAGCCAATAAAGATCAAGATAGCTGAGCATAGTACCCAAGGCCATTGCATGGTACGTAAGGAAAACTCCATAATGCCTTTCTTTTAAGGTCTTCAGTTTTGGCTGATTAAGGGTTTATATAAGAGCCAATTTTGGCTCAGCAAAAAAAAAATTAGATATATACACACGATCACATTTTTCAAAAAAATGCTCATTTTCATAGCTTTTCCAACTAGCACTCCAAAACCTTTCCAAAGTCCTCATTCCTCGCTTATTTTCATCATAAAACTCCTTTCCATCCATAGTGCTACCTCAAAACTCATTTTTGCCACTCTTTCTTGCTCATCTATAGCAAGTAAAAGAAAGAAAAGCGAGCCAAAAACCAAAAAACTTAGAAAAAACATAAGAATACAAAAATAACAACTTTGAGTTGATAGGGAAAAAGAGTTTTGCATATATTTGTTGGTATATTTTCTTTGCCTTTCTCTTCATTTCTTTGCATTTACACGCATCTCATGCTATCTTCGCTAACCAATCATCATGTAATCATGACCTCCTTATGACAACATGCATTTTTGAGTTTGTCTTAATGATATTTTAAGTTTATGATGCTTTGATGTTGTTTGAATGCTTAAAAATCATATTTTTCTAGGTCTAAAAATAAGGAATAGCATCACACTATCACCCTCCTCGAATTTATTTTAAGCAAATTTAGAGGTTCCAAAGGTCGAGTAAGGTACCATTTGAAAAATGAATTAATAAAGGTTAACATAAAAATATTCCAAATATCCCAAAAGATCACTTTTCAAGTGGAAATTCATTTTGAAGTTGTGTCTAATGTGACATTGACAGCATATGCAAAGGAAAAGGTGTAGCAAACTTTGAAAAGTCATTCCAGACTCATACGAAATCGTTAAATCATAAATGATACCTTTCTAGAAAAAAATTTCACGAAATTTAGGAAAAATATTTTGAAAATTTATAAAAATAATTTAGTAGGCTGAAATACCTAAACAGAATGCAAATCACTGATTCTAGGGGTTCTAGATAGCTTTAATTTGAAAAATTATAATTTCCTCATCCAGAATAATCCGAGAGCAAACAAGATACCACGAGAAAGGTAATTCGATTCCCTTTTTGGGAAAAATATCAAAAATTTATGAAAAAAGGTTTAAGGTTCAAAAATGATTTTCAAGTCATGGCTTTAGTGTTGTTAAGGCAAAAACAGGGGAGTTTTTTTGGTTTTTTAGGTTTCTTAATACTAAACTTGAGCCATGGACATTTGAACATCCATGGCCAAAAAGAATGGGTGACATGGGCTTCATGAGCTCATTTACATAATCTAGAGTAGTTTGGGATGATAAAACAGCCGCTTGACCATGTTATAAACAAAGGTATTAAACCTAAAATCAAGGCATAAATACTTTAAATGAGTAAAAACCTATTTTATTTTGGAAAACCAGAATATTTAACCTCATTTAACTATGAATCTAAACATGAAAAGCTTGCTTTTCCCCTAAGATTGGATAACTAATTTAGTGTAAACATTAAATCCATGTTATTATTCTCCATTTATTGGAAATAACATAGATGTACCTTGGGAGTTTTTAAAAATCAGCTTTTGGCAGCAAACAAGCAAACATTTTGACAAATATGTTATCAACTAAATTCGATATGCATGAACATGGATAACACATTTAAACAAAGAAAGATGACATTTTAGCATGGACAAAATGATAAAAATGCAAAGAAATGACAAATAACATGCATAAAAATGTTAACTCCATGAATGACATTAAGAATCGTGCCATGAAAAGTGAAATGCAAATGTTTAAGTAAGGAAAATTTTACTAGAATTTTCAAGACAACATTTTTACTCTATAAAACATACCAAAATGCAAGGAAATTCATGAATAGGCTCAAAACATGTTAAGATAACATCCAAGCATAAAATTACCGTATGAAAGTGACTAAAGCATAACAAGAATGCATAAAAGGGGCTGTTATGGCTGAAAAATGCAGCATGGTATGCATGGTTATCCACATAATACCAAAGCACTAAAAAGGTCATCAAAGTTTTAAAACTACCACAAACAAAGCCATAATAATACATAAGAGTCCTAAAATGGTCATACTAACATGAATGGCTCACTTAGACGATGCAAATGATTAAAAATAGAAAATAATAGCGTAAAGTGAGAAATATATAGCAAAAGCCTTGAACCTTAGCCTTTCCTTTAAGCAGCTTTAAACCTTTTTTCCTTCTTTTTGCTATTGATTAGCAAGACAAGGATGAAAAAAGGGATCTTGTTTAGTTATAGCTTTAATGGAGGGGAGTTTTAAATGTAGCAATGAAGGAATACAAGGTTTTGGAAAGGTTTTAGGAAGAGTAAAGGGGAAGCTACAGGAATAATGTCTAGGCTAGGGGAGAGGGTTTTCTTGGAGGCTAAGTAGTAGTGTGTGTTTGAACTTAACTAAAAATCCCTTCTTGCTAAGCCAAAATTGGCTTTTTTATAGTAAATGTTCAGCCGATGTTAATGAGCCAAAATAAGGGCATTGTTGAGTTTTTCCATTGTACTATAGAGACAGCTCTAAGTTTGATGCTCAACTATTTTTATTTGTATTAGTTTTGGCAAGCAAGGTAATGGAGCAGGAGGCTGAGAGGGTTTGCAAAATAAAGAAAAACTGAGCATGCCTCCAAAAAAATTATCCTGTATTAAAATATCCTATTTTTAGTCATTTTGGGCCTCAAAAATTAATTAAGTCCAATTTTAAGTCTAATCACAAGGCCTAGTATGAATTTTGATGATTTTTGGTGTAAAAATATGGCCAAATTGGATTTTTAAATCAATGGTGCAAAGGTTGAAAAATGCCATGAATTAGGCAAATTTTGCCTAGATGTATCGCTACATTACATATTATACGTTAAGCAAATTTAGAATGTATCGATACAATGAAGATTGTATCAATATTTTTTTAGAATGCATCGATATAATCACTTATATCGATACATTTTGTCCAAAAATCAAATTTTAGCTACTGCCAAGCCTTGTATTGATACATTTGACCAGTGTATCGAGATGTTAAGCAAATGCATCAATATAGCCCCTATTTGTATCGATATAACTTGTGAAATTTTGGATTTTGATGACATGGAGGCCTTATACCGTTACATAAGGTCTATGTATCAATACATTCATGCAAAAATGTCAATTTAACATACTTTTCACTGTCAGAACCTCTTACCATGGCTAGGAATGATCCGGAATTGATGATTTCTTAAATGACCTTGATGGCACCTAGAATAGTGACCTTTGATGCTTAGAAATTAATCTTGACAAAGGTCTAGTGATTTCTAGACAAAATGACATTTTTGATAAATTCTTGACGAGATAAGTGATTTTTGATCAAAAAGGAAAATGATAAAAATAGAGGTGACATGACAAGATTGCTTATACCATGATCCGGACTTATAGGGTGGACGCATATATTTTGACTCAAAGGGACTAACCGATGCCACTTAGAGACAATATAATCTCTCAAAGTGGCAATTCAAAAGCATCAATTAATTTCAACTAATGCTGAAAATAGGGAACAATATTACACTGTCTCCTTTTTTGAATTTAGTTTCAGGCAATTTGAAGGTGTTAGGAGTAGGGTAAGGTGCCATTGGAAAGGTGACTTGATAAGGTTTAATATAAAAATATTCCAAAAGTCTTGAAAAATCATCTTCTAGGTCGAAATAAATTTTGAAATTGGGTTAAGCCTGACACTTACAGAATGTGCAGTGGAAAAGCTGTGGCTAACTTAAAAAAATCATTCAGAACTCATTCAAAATGACCAAATTACAAAAAATACCTTTCTAAAAAGGGAATTTCAGGATTTATTTTGAAAAAATATGTTATTTTAAAAATATATAAAAATAATCTGATGGGCAAAAATGATCCAAACAGAATATAGGTTGTTGATTCTAAGGGTTCCAGATAGCATCGATTCAATAAATTATAACTTTCTCATCTAGAATGATCTAAAGGCAAATAAGACATTATTAGAAAGGTAATTCAATTTCCTTTTAGGGAAAAATATCATAAAGTTCTACACAAATCATTAGGGTTCAAAAATTATTTTTCATATCATGGCTACATTGCTACCAACTTAAAAATAAGGGAGTTTTCGATTTTTCTAGGTTTTTTAGCTCCAGATTTGAGCCATAAACGAACAACTAACTGGAATTTTAGGCAGCATCAAAACATATTTTCAAGAAGATCTAGGTACATGGAAACAAAGAAGCATCTAGAGGGTTCAATGAAGCATGGAAGATCCTAAGTTGACCACATCCTTAACCATAAAATATCTGAGTTGTCCTAGAAAAAAGGTTATGGTTAGATGGATTTTTGGGCTACTAAAGTGATGGAGATTATGAAAAAATAGAAAATAAATGAAAAAATTAAAAAAAAACCAACAAACCTTAAACCTTAGCTTTTCCTTTGAGGAGCAACTTTAAGTTCACTTTCTCCCCTTTTTTTTTTGGTTTAGCAAGAAAAAGATAAAAAATGAAAGAGCTTTTTGGTTAAATTTTGTTAGAAAAAAGTTTTAAAGATGAAAGTAAGTGAAAAGATGAGTTTTTGGATTTTTTTTTGTATGGGTTTAGAAGAGCTACAGGAATGAAGTTTTTGGCTAAGGGTAAAAAGGAATGGAATAGTGTTTGTGGTAGTGTGTTTGTGTCTCTCCTTTGCTAAGCCAAAGTTGGCTCTTTCATAGACGAATGATCAACTAAGATTTAAAGGCCAAAAACCAAAGGTAATTTTAAATTTTCTGAATGTAACATGGGGGCAGCCCTAAATACTATGCTTAGCTAGCCAAAATCCCATTAGCTGATATAATTTGAGTGTTGGAACAAAGATGTTAGTCTACAGATAAAAAAAGCCAACTTTGCCCTTGAACAAATCATTTAATCCATGAAAAATGTCCCATTTTCAAGCTATTTTAGGCCTTAAAATTTGTTAAAACCTACTCATAGGTCCAAAGTTAAGGCCTAGTATGAATTTAGATGGTTTTTTATGCCAAAAGTGTGTTTAAATCAAACTTTTAGATCAGCGGTGTAAAGGCTAAAAAATAGCATGAATTAGGCAAAAATGCCTTAATGTATTGATACATTACAAATTTTATTGATAAATCTGGGGCAAAAAAAATCTAAAATGTATTGATACAATTACTTATGTACTGATAAATCTTGTCCAAAAATTGAATTTTAGCTATTGCCAAGCCTTATATCGATACATTTAGCCAATGTATTGATGAATAAAGCAGATGTACCAGTACAAACCTTATTTTTATCAAAATGATACGTGAAATTTTGAAATTTGATGGTATGGAGGCCTTATATCAATACATAAAGATCATGTATCAATACATACATGTAAAATTATGAAGTTTATGCACTTTTAACTTTCCATACATCTTACTGCGCCTGGAATGATGGAAAACCAATCCATGCGCATCCTAATGACACTAATGATATCCAAAAAGTGACCTTGGATGTCCTGAATGATGACCCGAATAAAATGGGGTATCTCCAGTTGCCTCACTTTTGCCGTTGCTAAGTATTAAGAACAAGGCAAAGACCAATAGACATTATTTTTTTTTTTTAGATGTGCTTAATGCTGCTTTATTTTTCATGTGATAAAAAAACCAAAATTAATATAACCCCCAAATAAAACAATATTTGATGGTGATTCCGATCATGCAAAGAAAGGTAAAGTTTAATTTTGTGGATGAGAAACCTAGACTATGATCCTAGGCTCAACCTATCTCTAAGTTTGACTTAAAGATGACAAAAAGCCAATATGCCAAGTCAGGGATAGCCACATCAAACTTTAAAAAAATTTATTGACATGTTTTGGATAAAAGAACTAGACTATGATACTAAGCTTAACCTAGGTTTGACTAAAAAGACTTGATGTCAATGTGCTGAATCACGGCCAACAATGTTAGCCTTTGAAAAGATTTATTGATAGGTTTTGGATAACAAACCCAGACTATAATCTCAGGCTTAACCATCCTTAGATTTGACAAAAAAAGACAAAATGTCAACATGCCAAATCACGGCCAGCAACATTGGTCTTTTGAAAAGATTTCTTGACAAAGTGTCTTGAATAAGGTTCTTGACCAAAGTTCTTGACAAAATATGCTAATAAGCCAAATCACAATGTTCCAATAACATTCAACTTTTAAAAAGATTTATTGGAAAAAGGTCTTGACTGAGGTTCTTGACTAAAGTTCATAACCAAGGTTCCTGACATGGGTTCTTGACATAGATTTTGGACATGAGTTCTTAACAAAGTTTTTTGTTCTTGACAAAGATTATAAACATGGATTCTTAACAAAGAATCTAGACAAAGCTTCTAGACATAAGTTCTTGACAAAGGTTCCTAAAATAGGTTTTAGACATTAGTTCTTGACAAAGGTGCTTAACACAAGTTCAAGACATGAGTTCTTGGTAAAGTACATATTAGTTAGTCTAACCTACCAGCATCACTAGGTTTTGACTTTAGATGACATGATGGCAAAGGCCAATTAACTTATTGGCATCATTAGGCTTAGATTTTCATGACAGCATAGCTTAGAGAGATAGGGTTTTTACTTGAGTGACCCTCTAATTTGGTAATTTTTTATGTCAAAGGTTTTTACTAGGAAGTTCTTTAAAGTTCAATAGATTCTGCTTGGACTTGATGCTAACATGATAATGCTATGTAATGGCAATATGAATGCATGATGTAATGATGCGAGTGCAACTTTTTTGAAAACATTAAATATGACTATGACTTGAAGTTGAACACGAGAATAGTTATTGCAAGCTATTCTATTGACTGGGAGTTTTGACAAATACTTCTTTGATGTATCAGTTTGAGGGCTAACTTTATATTCAATGGGCTTTGAGATATTGACTCTTTTTGGATCATTTAGTGTTTAGATGATCAAGTTTTTGACTTCAGGTATCTTATGACCTTTCTAACAATTTATAGATTTAGTGTTTCTTGACTTTTGGATATTCGATGATCTCTTTTGATAATTTAAGGATTTATGTTTCTTGACTCCAAGAGGTTTAATGGTTTCTTTTGATAGGTTGACTGGTTTCATTGACCGATTGGAAGTAAGGTAATTCTTTGTATGCCTTGACTGGTTTGGTTAAAATTTGAGTTTTGGTGGGATCTTTGACTTGGATATACAAATTTGGCATGGGGTTAGTTTTTGCCGATTTTTTCATGATCGATGGCTTTTGGAGTCTAGGAACAGTTTGACACACAATCACGACTAGCAAGCTTCTTAATTCAGGATATGTAGGGTTTTTTTTGACTAGGCCTTTTGGTATTGTTAATAATTTGAGGATAGGTGATTGTTTACGTGTCTTGACCGATCCGGTTAGTGTTTAAGTCTTGACTAGAATTTTAACTAGGGTGTATAAGTTTGGCTTTGGTTTCTTTTAAAATTTTTTCAGGACTAATGACTTTAGGAAACCGGGCATAATTTGGCACATGATCATGATGGGCAAGCGTTAAATGTAGGGGATTCATGGGATAAACTGAGCTCCCTATGCTCTCTTTATCTTTTTAATGTAATATCGAAAAATCCTAATATGAATATTTGATTATCAAGTATTATCTATTAAATGACAAGTATGATGCAATATAGATGTGATGTGAGAGGGTTACAAAGAAACAAGATAGCATTTTATTCATGACAAAAAATGTGATATAATTACATTTACATTTGGCAAAAGGTATAATGACAATAAGCTACAACGACGAGAAAGTAGTCTTTTGGGTGATTGATGCCCCTGATAATTATGACATGAACATCTCATCTAATGCATCTTGACATCTTTCCTAAATGATCAACATGCCTGATGTTAGCTAATCTTCTAAAGACCCTAAAGATTTCCCTATGTTGTTTTGCAGTTGCCTCAACTTGAGTAGGTTTGATAAGGCTTAACTTTGATTTGGCTAAGATTTATTCTGATTTGATCAAGATTTTGACTAGGTTTAATTAAGGCAGGGCTGAGTTTGATTAGATATGACTAGGGCTGGGCAAGGTTTGATTGAGGTTTTTTTTTTCAAGAATTGGGGTAGGATCTGATTTAGTTTAGATAAAGTTTGGTTGTGATATGTTGACATGAAGGGATAAGAGCTCAAGATATTGATAAATTATTACCAAAGACTTTTAAGGCTGACGAAGAATGTGGGGGTTTAGATTGGTTATCATTAGAATGCCAAGAAACTATATAAAATGGTCATAGGTCTAGACTTTTGCAAACTAATTAGGAAAAAGAAATGAATGTTCACCTGCTTGGATTCCTTGAGATGTTTGACAAGTGCTAATCTTGGCTAGTGATCCCTAGCTCTCGAGAGCTTGTTTGGAAAAGCCTTTTGGGTAGGTGCTGGTCTTATTTGAGGAGTATTATTCTATGAGGTATTTTGATGGAGATTTTAAAGCTGGATCTCTTATTTTGACTCAAAAGGGTGCTAGGCATTTTAAGATTTCAAAGGTTTTGATAGCCCTCTAATTGGATGGGATAATTTTCTCTTTTGTGGCTATTTGAGCAATATTGGATATGACTTCAAGATTTTTGACTTTGCTTTAAATAGCCTTTTTTTAGGTTTTCACCTTAGGGCTTCATTCTTTTTTTTCTTAACTTCTTTTTTTTTTTTGACTGATTGCTTTATCAGCCTCTTGAGGAAGCCTAAGACTTTCTAAAAGAACAATTTTTTGAAGAATAGGGTCATCGGTTCAAGTAGCCATGCTAGATCAAAATAAACTTTTTAAGGTTTCTAGCACAAGCTAAGGTTCAAGGTTCTGAAAGAAAAGGCATACAAGCTAAATTTGGTGTTTGAGGATAATCAAATCAAAGATCATTTCTAAAGGTTTCCACTCTAAGGTGTCTTTGCTTTCTTTTCTTTAGTTCCCTCCTTCTTGATTTGATCTTGAGTTTGATTTTTAATTTGTCAAAATTGGTTTTTTGACTTCCTATTCTTTTTTTTATTGTTTTTTCTATCTTTGAGCTTTATTTTCTTGAAAGGAATTTAGACTTTGATAACTTGGTTTATCCTATATTTACCACATGATGTCAGGAATTTTGACAATTTTGGAAGTGGATATCTACCCATTTTCCTTAAAAGGGCTTTATGTACCCATAGTGTGGAGGGTGATCCTTGATCAAGGTTTTCAAAAAAATGAATTCGTTAGGCTAAAAAGGTAGCAAAAGGGATAATTTTACAATTTGTGAAATGATGGAAAGAAATAAGGTTGTCTTGCATTTCGAACACAACCATGTGAATTAAGAGTCATTCTTTAAGACAAGGTTCTCTTAGAAAACATTCTGAATGTCTTATTTGCTCTAGAAATTAATGATCTTAAGTTTTAGTTGACCAAAAAAAAGGGTTCAAGTGGTTGTGACAACTCTGATGTCATAGGCCCTCTCTCAGAATCTTCATTGGAATCAACTTCACTAGTATAGATAACCATTCAAAATCGATCTCTAGAAGCTCATTAAAAGTCTCTATTATTAAAGCACTTGAAAGGGTGAGCAATAGATAAAAACGTAAAGACAAAAGTTTTAAGAAAAAATAAAACTAATAGGCACACAAGATGAAATGCTTTATGCCAAAGTCATTTTTATTAAGAGTAATTGATAAAATACAGTAATTACATACGATTCCTACAAGCTATTAGGCAGAAGTAAGGAAGTTTTAATTCTTGACATTACACGAGAATAGACTAAAAAGCACAAGGGTTTCTAGCTTGACCCTATTGTCAAGAGCAGATTCTAGTGATTTAGGATAGATCTCATCACTTAGCCTAGATGGCCTTAGTTGATCATTAATTGCATTGACATGGAGGTTATCGACACTGATCATGTTTACAGTTGGCTCAACATGGTTGTGTAAATGATTAGCAACAACATTCAACCCCTGATTTATCCTAAATTGCAAGACTTTCGAGTCAATAAGGCTTTGAACCCTTCGTTTAAAAGATAAGTAATTTTCAATGCCATGCCTTGTTACCCTAACACGATAATCACAGTAGGCATTGCAATGATACCATTAAGGTATGGGGGATTCTTTTTGGGATCATAAACAAGAGGGACCAAGTGGCCCTAACGCAACACTTAGTAGAGCTTTTTATAGGTCACAGGGATGGGATTAAACTATTGTCTCCTAAGGTGCCCCTCAGTTGTTTGAAGCATTGTTGGTTGGGGGATTAGCATTCTGATTAGCTAGAGGTAGATTGTTTCATAGAGGATTTAGAGGGATAGTAAAGACTAGATTATAAGTTACAGCATAAACCGACTAAGAAGGGTGAAAGATCATGACAGATTGAGGTAGGGTATGCCCAAGTAATATAGGCTAGGCACTTGATAATGACTCAGCTGACTTTTATTGGAATAGCTTATGGTGTTTACCTTTTCTTCCTTCTTTTTATGGACTAGTGGCTTCTTGCTCGACCCAAATGACTCATCCGTAGATATCCTGCCACTTTTAATCACTGCATCGATCATCTTGCCAAATAGAACCAGGTTGGTGAACTTTTTAGTGGCATTCTCTACCAATTTTTAATAATATAAGGTACGTAAGGTGTAATGAATGTCATGGCATCTCTTTTTCAGTTAAAAAGAGCTAAACTAAAACTATTTCTTCTTTTCACCATTGAGCATATTGCCTAAAGCTTCTAATAGGCTTCTTCTTTAGATTCAGAAGAGAGAAATGGTCGAAGGCCTAATCTGACACATGCTCGTACTGGTTCAAAAAGGTCTAGGCAAGTTAACCTAAGATTGAATTTTGACATTATCAAGCTCGATGTAGCATCTGGCGATCACCCCGGTTAAACTATGTTGGAAATAGTAGATGAAAAGTTTTCATCTTTCTCATACCCAGCTATCTTCTTGAGGTACATTCATACATGCACGATGGAGTCAATAGTTCCAATGAACTTTTCAAACTCTGGCACCTTGAACTTTAAGGGGGTGACAAGGTTGGACACCAAAGACAAAAATTCTACATCTATAGCTCCGATCTTGTCACTCTCCTTAATGGTCCAGAGATGCATCTCCAACAGCTAATGCTTATCCATTTTTTCAATAGACATTACAAACTTGTGACCATCTATCATTTCTTACTCATCATGGTTAAGAGTTGTACAATCGATCGGGGAGACTACTGTATTCAACCTTTGGAATTTGGGGATGAATTAATTACTCGCCATGAGATTTAAATATGTCATCAATGGTACCTGTAGGGCTAGTGCTGTGTTAAGCTATTGCACTTGATACGTTTCTTCTTAGGTAGCTTTAGTACTACCTGCAGGGTGATTTTCTAGATTAGTTAACTTTTTTTCTGGTATCCACAGTGCTGGCCTGCCACTTTTCTTTTATGGAAGCTATTATTAATTCCATAACCTTCATGATCTAAGCTTGCATTTATCTTACCAATGAAGCACTTGATCTTAAGATTCTCTATACGTCAATTTAAGTCACTCGATGTGTTCTTGCTGATCATTTTCCATGATCCATTTGCAGTGGTGGGTATTGTAAAAGAGTGCAATATTCGATTCGTATTCTTTGCCCGATTTTAGAATCCAATGCACTTTTATGACTATTCCCATACTAGACTCTTATGACATGTTTATTGATGATTGCGCATGATAGAATGATGTTAAGTATGGAATCATGATAGTGAATGATTATTGGTATGAATAAAGTAGCAAAAAATTGAGTTAGTTATGCAAATACGAAACATAATTAGCTTGCAGGATAGTTCACCAATAGTGTCTTTCATGGAGCTAGAAACGGTTTGACATCATTATTCTCTGGGTCATTCTAGTAGCATTTCAGCATGGTTTGACATGGTTTAGCTCGTAAGGTTCACTATATAAGGTTTCAGTTGACACCTAAATCGATCAAATTGTTTCTTTTTCTAGTAAGAACAATCGAGGTACCCTGATCTGAGGCCCATCGCAAGCTTGGTAGAATAGCTTCAATCCAACGGATGTATTTTCCCATGCAAATGTGAAGGATTACTTATGAGAGATATAGGTAATTTACACCCCAAAAGTTATTGCAATGCCTATGCACAGGGGTACTCATAAAGGCAGATAGCTCACTTCCTCCCAATAATTGAGACTCAAACCTCACCATGAAGTTTAGTAAGAATATGTCGACACCTTACTTTGTCTAGGCTAATTTTTTAGCAACCTGGGGCATGGACGTGAGAGGGGGCAATGTCACCTGACAAAAAAGTATTTTTAAGGAGGTTAAGAAGGCATATGGATCACATCAAAGATAAATGCAAAGATATGGCATCAAAGGACATAGTTCAAGGTGTTCAGGGACAAAAGATATGAGAAAATTTACAAATTTGCTCAAATGTATCTATACATGGTTCTCATGTATCGATACAATGCTCCAAAGATCCAAAATTTTAAAATATCCCCATTTGTATCGATACAACATGTAAATGTATCGATACATGAGCTTATGTATCGATACATGAGCTCATGTACCGATACTAGGCCATGCGAAGACCAAAATGTGGATTCTATAAAGAAATGTATCAATACATATCAATATGTATTGATACGATGAAGCATTGAATTGATACGATGAAGCATTGTATCGATAAAATGATCCTTGTATCGATACATTCAAGGTTTTTGGACCAAATGTATCAACACATTGTGCAATGTATCGATCCATACAGGGCATTTTTCACGGTTTGGGCATTTGTTACCCATCCACCATTGATCAAAAGCTAGATTTTAACTTGTTTCTTTGCATCAGAAAAGATCAAAACCCATATCAGATTACAAATTTTGAATTTTGAATTAATCAAAACATTTTTTTTAAGTCTAAATTAGATCAAAATGGTCAATGTCATATGATCACCCTACTCCTCCCTAGTTTGTTGACCAAGATCACTATTAACCACCCTATTTGCTGGAAAATCATTTCAGCATTTAAACTAGCCATCCTATGTCCATCACATTGGTAGTAAGTTGCTCCTTATAGCCACTCTATAGCCACCAAGCTGACATCACTTTTTCCCTTGAGAAATGACCAAAAACATCTCTAATTTCTCCAAAATGCTGGT
The DNA here is from genome assembly GCA_038382025.1 of Adansonia gregorii. Classification (NCBI taxonomy): domain Eukaryota; kingdom Viridiplantae; phylum Streptophyta; class Magnoliopsida; order Malvales; family Malvaceae; genus Adansonia; species Adansonia gregorii. Next base: position 11,608,277 of record JBBYHO010000002.1, read on the forward strand.
ATAAATAGACCACTTATATCTCAGCTGAGGGACTTTAGATTCTAGCCTGTTTTAGTTTCCAAAAACATATTCACATATCAAGAAAATTGAATCTCGTAACTTTTCACTCATCACCCAAAAACAACCCCAAAACACTCACTCTCAACCATTACACATTATGAAAATCACCCTCATCCATACCAGAACCAAAACCTTATTATTTCTCTCCTTTTCTTGCTTATTAACAAGAAGGAAAAGAAAGAAATTCAAGCCATCTCTACTGCTCCAACTATTTGGGAAAAAATTGAAGTTTTATTGGTATAACTTCTTACTTTATCACTTTCATTTTTTGTTTTTCAGCATCTTCATCATTTTAGTGAGCTCTCTATGTTTCCATCACCCTCTTAGGATTCTCATGCATTATTGTCACCTTTGGTTGTGGTAGCTTAGGATTTAGATGTCTTAATGCCCCTTTGACATGCAAAATGCCTCTTTTCATCCTCACTATTTTGATAGATCTTGCTTATTCATTTTATCATTTTATCCATATCCATGCATCTTGTTATGATTAATCCATGTATGAATCCTTAGCCTTGCATATTTTAAGCATGTTTGTATGTTAGCTTGCATTTTGTCATGAATCATTATTATTTTCAACATGCTTCACTCCACGCGATATGTGCATAATACTTTCTTTGTCAAGACCATTAGTAAAGTTTGCACCACCATTTATGTTTTGTGCTATCCCCTTGTATGTTCATTGTCTTCTCCTTATCTAATGCATGTATGATGGCTATCAAAAATTGATTTTCAAAACCTTTCCAAGCCAAGCATGTTAACCTCAACCAATGAGGATTAGCATGAACTTAGCATTTTTCTTAAAGTTAACAAAATATCTTAGGGAAAATTAAGTTTTTTAGATATGGAATCTTGGTTAAACGAGCTTAAATCTTCTAATTTTGCAATGAAAATGGCCTTACACTACCTGAAATCTTCGTGCCTTATTTTTGAGTCAAAACCTTGAGTGGTATGATTAAAAGGCTATTTCATTATCCCAAAATATTTTGGGCCTATGCAAATGAGTTTGTGATGCTCATGCCACTCTTTCCCTTCAGTCATAGACGTTCGAATGTCGATGACTCGAGTTTGGACCCGTAAACATAAAGAAAATAAGAAATATCCTCTGCTTTACTTTGTACCCTGCTAGCAGCAACACTGTTATGAATTGGAAAATCACTTTAAAATCCCAAATGATTTTTTATGAGTTTTATAATATTTTTCTCTAAAAGTGTGTCAAAATATCGTTAAAAGGTCCTATTTATCCCCAAATCAGTTCAGATAAAAGAATTATGATTTTTCAAACCTAGACTGTCCAAAATCCCTAAATTTAAAAAAGTGCATTTTGGTTGGGCCCTTTAGGCCTACTAAACGATTTTTCCAAATCTGTCCAACATTTTTCCTAAAAAGTTCATGAAATTCTTTTTCTGGAAAGGTATTATTTTCAATTTTTTGATACCAAACAAGTTTGAAATGATTTTTCGAATTTTGACACACCATTTTCCTCTCAAGCTCTGTTAGTAGGGAAATTGACCCAAATTTAAAAAATTTATTTCCCTGGAAAGTGATTTTTTGAGATATTAGGAATATTTTTAGATTGACCCTCATCAAGTTACCATCCTCTAAAGCCTTCAAACCAATCCAGAATAAATTCAAAAAGTGGGATCGTGCGATGCTATCCCCTGTTCTCGGTCATGGTCAAAATTAAAGTGTTTTCCTGAATTTCATCTCAAGACATTCGAATGTCTCTATATCACCCCAATCAAACTCGAGAACATGTTTTGACCTCCCACAAGCTCGTGTCAAGGCACAAATATATTTTACATCTTTACCATCCTCATTCACAATAATTTCTTTTGCCAAAAATCGTCGAAACGCTCATATATTGCCTAAATCACAAAGTTTTGTCAACTTAAGTTTTTTTACTCAACTTTATTAAAGAGTGTCAGATAATGTCACTTTCAAGGGTACTCCAACCCCAACCTTCTGAAGGGATACTCTAACCCCACTTTTCAAGATTGTCAAGATTTAAAAATCTTTCTTTGTCAAAAATTATTTGCCATCCACAGGGATACTCCAACCCATCTTTCCAAGTGGATACTCCAACCCTATCTTTTAACTATTTTTTTCTTCTCGGATTTCCATGAATGTGTCAAACAAACCTCGATCAATCAAGAAACCCAAAGGTATCTCAAAAATTATCGATTCAATTATTTTTAGATAATTGATGCTAATTGCGAGATAAATTCCAACAGTCCATCCCTTTTCTTTATCATTGCATGGAATGATCCATGTTATGTTACTCCATTTATTATGTAATTTCTTGGTGATGATTATTTGCATTTATGTTTTCCAATCATTCAAATAAAATTAAAGGTAATGATCTGCGTGGCTATCTCTCTAGTGCCTAAAGTGGAATATTCCATTTTCAAAGTAAAATCCAAAGGTCATTTTTATTGAAAATTTCTATGTTCCCTATCTATTCGGGGTGTATATGAGATTAAATCTTTTCAGCTAGACTTGGATTTGTATTTCTATAAAATTCATGCATTCAAAATGGGTTATATCAAAATAGTGACGAGTTAAGATCGAAAGACTCAAAACTGAGAGAAGGCATAGCTAGTAGGGTATCGATTTTGGGCATCGCGAAGAGGTTCGTATCTCATCATGTGTAACCAACTCCTGAACCCAAATGATGAATCTTTGTACTACATACACCACAGGATCAATGTTTTGAGTTTCGTAACTCAAAACATAGGTTTCAATAGGCATCTAGTCATGCCTAGCTTGAAATGATCGATGGCGACTCCATGCGTTGGCCGTTTTGTAATGGCCATTCGAGACCAATATGATGAGCAATTCATCTTATGGTCCCCTTCATTGTATCACAAGTCAAGAATCTGTACATTCTTGTTCTGATCATATCGTGAAAGAAAAGTCTCGGTCAAGAAGCCATTTGCAAGTCAGAAAAATATTTTTAAGTCGTACATACCCATTGATCCATGAGGATCCACCCTAGGGTATGTTGCGACAAAATCTAATTTAAATGCATGTGCACAATGTGTATCAATGAAACAATCAATCATTTTGTTTACCTCTGCATTACCGTATTTATCAAATAGATATTTTATTCGAGAACAAGGTAGTCCCTAGCAATCACATGACAAAAATCATAGCAAATAAAAGATTAATGGACAAAAATGGGAGAGGATTATGGTTAAATAATAACTGAAAACTGAGGGATTCAATAACTAAGTAAGACATGGCTAGTTATTGGCCTAACTCTCTAAATTAGTCTTTAATGGAGTTTCCATGATGTCAATAGCATGCTTCCATGAAGAAAGCAAGGATGACTTAAAAGTATTTCTTATCGAAAAATGTCTTTTCAACCAAGACTTTTCCCTTTTTTGACATGATAGGAGCGAGAAAGTATGGACTCTTAGCTCTTGACTATGGAAAGGGATCATCAGACGAATCACTCATCTAACCAGTCTTGGATGGTCACCATAAAGTGGCCAACTCTAAGAAACGCCAACAGTCATTTAGGCTAGGCATGATTGGATGCCTACTGAAATCGATATTGTGAATTACAAAACTTAAAACATTGATTCCATGGTCTGCATGGTCTGGAGATTAAACGGTTGGGTTCGAGAGTTTGTTACACACAAAGAGTTATAAACCTCTCTGCAATACTCAAAATTGATACTTTTCTAGCCATGTCCTAACTTGGTGTTTTGAATTCCTCAATTTTAAATAGTCATATTTTGGTATAATCCTCTTTATGCATGAATTTACATGAAGTGATAAGTCCAAGTTTTGATAAGGAAGTCAAATCTCATATGCACCTCAAAAAGGTTGGGAATATAAAGATTTTAACTATAAATGATCTTCAAGTTTAATTTTTTAAAAACCAAATATTCCATGACAAGCACTGTAGAAATGCTAATAGGAAACATTGCCTTTGTGATTTTTTTAATGGTTTTGAAAATATGAATGCAAGATGAACACAAAGGAAAACATACTACTAAGATGATAAAATGAGATAATATCATATAAAATAAATCACAAAAAACAAAAAGAAGGAAAAGGGACAGATAATCGAAATCTCTCTTATAATTGTCATCGATTATCGTGAGATAGCCAAATTGACAATTTTAGAGACGAGTTAAGATCCATTGATTAATTAAGGCATAAAAATCGAGTTTAAATTTTGCAAAAGTCTGCAGTGACCCGAGAGATAGTAAATTTGATTTTTTTATTAATAAGTTTTGAAAAGCGAAGTTAGAATATCCCCTCAAGAGTTGAGGTTTGGAGTATCCACCAAAGATGAAAATTTTAGTGACTCTTTAAATTGGAATGACATTTGAAAAAGTAGGGGTAAAGTATCCCCTCAAAAGACAAGGTTAGTGTATCCCCTTGGAAAATGAGGTTAGAGTATCCCCATAAATGAAAATTTTGATGATTTTGGAAAAATGAGCATGAAAGATTTATCTTGACAATAGTTCGGCGATTTCTTGACATAATAGGTGATTTTTTATTAAAAAAAATTGATAAAAAAAGTGGCATGTCAAATAATGCTTATGCCTTGATCTGAAGCTATGGGGTTAATGCATATATTTTAACTCGAAAAGACTAATCGATGCCACTTAGAGACATTCAAATTTCTCAAAGTGAGAATTCAAAAAAATTAATTATTTTTTACTAATGCTAAAAATAAGTGGCAGCAACGCGCTGTCCCACTTTTTGAATTTATTCGACCAAATTTGAAGGTGTTAGAAGCCGATGATGTGCCATTGGAAAGGAGACTTAATAACGTTTAATGTAAAAATATTCCAAAAATCCTTGAAAATTGCCTTCTATGTGGAAATAAACTTTGAAGTTAGCTCAAGCACGACACTAACAATACATGTAGGAGAAAGGGTGTGGTTGACTTAAAAAATCATTCTAGACTCATTTGAATCATTAGATTGCACAAAAGGCCTTTTCAAAAAGGGAATTTTATGAAACTTTTGGGAAAAATGTTTTAAAAATTATAAAAAAAAAA
>JBBYHO010000002.1:11613456-11623803 GCA_038382025.1 Adansonia gregorii
AAAAATTATATAAAAATCATGTAAGGTTAAAAAAAATAATTTTTTAGGTTATGAGTATAGTGCTACCTAGGCACAAAAAGAAGAGTTTTCAATTTTTCTAGGTTTCTTGTCTACACTTGAGTTATGGAAATCTAAATGTCCATGATAGTAAGAAAATAATGGCACAAGCTTCACAGGTTCATCCCACAATCCCAGAGTGATTTGGTGTGGGATGATGAAATAACCCATTGACGATGTCACTAGGACTTTAGGTAAGGAAGAAGGCATAGACAACTTGGAATAAGAAAAAAAATATTTTTATTTTTCAAAACAGGAATTTTGACCTTAAAAACCTTTGAACCCAAACATAAAAACTTGATTTTTCACTAAGATTAGAAGACCAAAAAGATAAAAAAAAAAAAAAAACCTTAAGTCCATGTTAATACTCATTTGTTGAGGTTAACATGGCCTTAACATGGTGAAGTTTTTCGAAGATCATATTTTGACAGCAAACTACCAAGCATCTTGACAAACATGAGATGAACCAAACATGACATTCATGTAAATAGACACAGATAACAAGTTTAGACATGGAAAGATGGCACTTTCACATGATATTAGTAACAAAACCATAAGAAAATAACAATGAAGTGCATAGACATATAAGTTTCATATATGACAACAAGAGCTATGCTATGGAAATGTTGCAAACATGCTTAAATAAAGATGAAAAACTAGCTAGAATTTCATGGCAGCTTCAAAACATATTTTTAAGAAGACCTAAGCATATCAAAACAAAGAAACATGGTAAAAGGGTCAAAAAATCATGAAATATCCTAACTCTACCACATCCAAGGCCATAAAATGCATGAGTTTTCCTAGAAAAAATGTTATGGTTATATGGATTTTTGGCTCACTAAAGTGATGCGGATGATGAATAACAGAAAATAAATGAAAAAATGAAGAAAATATACCATCAAGCCTTTCCTTTAGAAGGCAGCTTTAAACTCACTTCCCTTCTTTTTTTTTCTTGTTTAGCAAGAAAATGATGGAAAAAAAGAGGTCTTTGGTTCTTGATGGAAAGGAGTTTTAAGGATGAAAGTAAATGAAAGGATGAGTTTTAGAGGTTTTTTTGGTAGGTGTTTAGAGGAGCTACGAGAATAAAATTTTTGGCAATGGCAGAGAGGCAATGGAACAATGTTTTTGTGTCTCTCCTTTGGTGACCCAAAGTTGGCTTTTTTATAGGCAAGTGATCAACCAAGATTTAAAGGCGAGAAACAACGGCAATCTTGGATTTTTTTAATGTACCATGGGGATTAGTCATTAAGTATTATACTCAAGTAGCCAAAATCCCATTGCTTGACATTATCTTACTAGTGGAACAGAGCTATTGGTGAAGTCTGTAGATGAAAAAAAGCAAACTTTGCCCTTGAACAAACCATTGATCCATGAAAATCTCCTATTTTCAAGCTCTTTTGGGCCTTAAAATTTGTTAAAATCCAATCATAAGTCCAAAGTTAAGGCCTAATATGAATTTTGATGATTTTTGCTATCAAAAAAGTGTTGAAATCAAAAGTTTAGATTAATGGTGCAAAAGCTAAAAAATAACATGAATTACATAAAAATGTTTTAATGTAATAATGCATTACAAATTGTATCGATACATCTAAACAAAAAAATCTAGAATGTATCGATACAATGAAAATTATATCATAAAGTTACTTATGTGTTGATACATCTTGTCCAAAAATTGAAGTTTAGTTATTGCTAAGCCTTCTATTGATACATTTGGCCAATGTATTGATACATAAGGCAAATGCATCGATACAAACCCCATTTATATCAATAAAACCTATTAAATTTTGAAATTTGATGATGTGGAAGCCCTGCATCAATACGTAAAGACTAGTATCGAATGTACATGTAAAAAAGTGAAATTTATACACCTTTGACTCTCCATATCTCCTACATGAGCTAAAAATGATAGGAAGCTGATCCATGCTCATCCTTATGGCCCTAATGATATTTGAAAGTGACCTTGGATGTCTTCAATGATGGCATGGACAATATAGGGTATCTACAACAGAATATCTAATTTTCAAAAATCAAATCGAAAGATCTTTTTTTTCAAAAGATCTTTACGTTCCCCACCATCTTTGCTGTACATATGAGATTCAAATTTTCTTTAAAACTTGAGTTTACTTATTTATATGAAATTCATATATTAAAAAGGGATTATATCAAAATAATGACAAGTTAAAACTGAGGAACCTAAAACCATGTTAAGACATAGCTAGCAAGTAACAATGTCAAGCATCATAGGGATGTTAGTACTTCCCTGCGCATAACCAACTCCCAAACCCAACCAACAAATGTTGGACCCTATAACCTTGGAATCGACTTTTTGAGTTCGTAACTTAGAACATCAGTTTCAATAGGTATCCGATTATGCCTAGCCTAAATAATTGATTGCAATTTTGAGTTTTTAGCCACCTCATAGTGGCCATCCAAGACTAGTTGGGCAAGTGATTCGTCCAATGGCCTTCTTCCTACTCTCAACTCCTTATGCCTAATTAAATCCTAATTAAAGGCACACTTTTTAAATTACGTGTGTCACATCAAGCTATAGACACCTCATTTTGTTTGAGCCCCCTTTCCTTGTCAATAAAAAAAAAATCTGACATACAAAATTAGGCACTTATACTAGTAGAGGTAAATTTTCTTCAGGGGGAATGTACATTTTCAAGACCTATTTAATTATGCTTAAATGACCATAGGTGCACGTGACAAAATTATGGCCATTCCAAGGGTCAAACAAAATAAATTTCGGATAAAAAAGACTAATTTCAAGGTAAAATAATTATTTTTTAACTTTATACTTATGAAATTTTAAAATTTGTTTCTGCAAATGTTATTAAAGTTAAATTTTCATTTTTAGAAATTTTTTTAGAAGCTTTCGTAAAATTTGAAAAGCTGACCATCGTATACTTTTACCTATATCAATGTGGTATTTATGCTGATACGCACTCTGTAAAATCTTAAATATAAAACGAAAAATTTATATTGGCATTTTTTTTATCATGAGGTATCAAGTTAGCAATTTTGCCACTTATTTTTAAATTTTTCACTACATCTCGTGCATTTTGCATGGGAATTTTTTCGGTTTACCATCTTGTAAATTAATATTTTAAATATTTAATTCATTTTATATAAGTTTAATGTATTTTTTTTAAATTTTCTTAGTTAAAAATACTAGCTTCCCTTTATTTGTAAAATTTTTGCAAGAATTTTCTTGAGTTTTGAACTTCAAAATGCTTTAAATATTTTCATTTAACAATCATTAAATTAGTTTTGAAAATTTCATTTTATTTTATGAGTTTTGAATTTTCTTTCTTAATTTTTTTGCTTTCGAGATACAAAATTTTTTACTTCGTAAATTTTTTGGGAAAGATTTTTCTAAGTTTATAGTTTTAAAAATTCTTCTAATATTATTGTTTAAATCATATTAAATCAGCTTTGAAAAATTCAATTTATTTTATGAATTTTTTATTTTTCACGTACAACAATGTTTCTCGGTAAAGGTTTTTCTCATAAAATTTTATGAGTTTGTTATTTTTAATATTTCTGTAAATTAAAAATTATTTTATTATTAGATTAAATTAAATTGATCATATGAAATTTTTTTCAAATACATAATTTTTAATTTTTATAATTTAATCCCTGGAACTAATTTTTATAGTATAATTTTATAGATTATACAAATATCTTCCAAAATTATCTAGACTTCAATGATTTCATACATGACATCATCTACTAAAAGACAAATGCAGTTAATTTAAGACAATCTAAATTAATAAAAATAAATAAATCTAAAATAAATAAAATAAAGAAATTTGTAGAAATTGGTGGAAACTCCACCATTTTTGCCATCCTTCATCCTCTATAAATAGGGTTTGGTTTCTTTATTTGAAGCTTTTAGGCCTTAAGAAGGAAAAAAAAGAAAAAAAACACAAAAAATACATAATTTTTCAAGTTTTTTGTAATTTTTTGTAAATATCTTAATTTTTCTTTATTTCTTGTTCTTCATTTTAATGAGCCAAATGAACACTTGTGCTCATGAATTTTGATTCATGTTAAAAGGCCAAGTATTTTGGCTATGATTAAAGTTTTTTATTTTGTTGATTTACTTAATTGTTATTAGAAATAATTTGATTTTCATTGAGATTATTTATGTTTGTTGATACCCATATTGTTATTTTCATGTTTATATGTTTATATAATTTTCTTAATATTTTCATTTTTTATATTGATTTATTCATTTTTTTTTTGTGTTTTCATTCTTATTCATGCTTGGCAAAAACTCTAACATGTATATATATTGATATTTATGAAAATATGTGATGAAAAAAAATTATTTTTTGCTAAAATATCACACTAGTAGAATCATGTAGGGGCTGATTTGTGATGTTTTAATTTTATTTAGCTTATTTTGTAGATATGGAAATTTTAGTGATTAAATTGCAAAAATTGCAAATTTTTTTCTTCAGCTGTTTAAGCTTGGCTGAACCTTGTAGACAGCCTTAAAAGTGTTTTTTTATGCTTAGTTTAACATATTTTAATGTGTTATATGCATTTTATGCTGTGTTGGGGCCATTTTGTAATTTTGAAAAGGTTAAGGTCTAGTTGCAAAAAGTGAAAAATTTTGTTTCAAGGCCAATGTGTTTGGCTGAATCTTCATGAAAATGTTTGTTTGTTTTACATGTTAATTTTCATATGTCTAAATCTTTTTGTGGTGTTTTTGTCCATATAGGGATCAAATTACAAAACTAGAAAAGTTTAGGGACCATTTAGCATATCTTGGCATTTAGGAGTAAAATGGTCATTTTTGTCATCTTTAGATATTCTTAATATTTCTATGGTCTTTCATAGGAATACAAAAATTATTATAACTTTCCGTACCCTTCCAATTTTCCGTTAAGGTACAAAATAAAATTTTTAAAAGTATAGAGGTTTATTTGCAAAATTACAAATTTTTCATCATAAGGCCATAGGTACTAAATTACAAACTTCTTATGATTTTTTACATAATTTCTATAATTTTTTGTGTTGAATTTTGTGTTTAATTATGATTTTATTTTGTATAGGGACTAAATTGTAAAGTTTGCAAAGTTTAGGGACCATTTAGAAAAACTTTGCATTTTAGACTTAACATGATATTTTTAACATTTTAAAAATATTTCTAACATTCCTATGGTCTTCCATAGAGATTTAAAAATTATTAAAACTTTTCGTATTCTTTTAGTTTTTCGTTAGGGTATGAAATGTAATTTTGAAAAGTTTAGGGACCTATTAGCAATTTTTTGCATTTTAGGTCTATCTTGATGTTTAAGTTGCCCATAGACAAAATAATAGTTATTTCATATCATTTTCGAGTCTTCTACGTTATCGGGATGCTTATAGGTCGAAGGTATAGTCCAGACGTATTTTAATAATGTCTCTAGAACCAATTCTTTTATGATCACCGGGATATTTTTATATTGAAGGTGCACAGTAGGAGTAGGTTTATTTGTTTACGATGACATTGAGCTCATTAGCTTACTAAGATACTTGTAGCTCGATGGTATGCCTTAGAGATATTTTAGTAATTTATCCTAAAATCAAATCCTTTATGATCATCAAGATATTTCTATGTCGAAGGTGTGTAACATGGATAGGTTCATCTTTTATAGAGTCATCCAGCCCTCTAGGTTACTGGCATACTTAGATGTCGAAGATAGACTTTAGGGACATTTTAGTGATTTATGCTAGAACCGAGTCTTTTAGAGTCACCAGGATACTTTTAGGTCGAAGCTGTACTTTAAAGCACATATTGGTCAAATCCACCAAATTCAAATCCTTAGAGTCGAGTTTAGTACATTTTGTCTAAATCAAGTCTTAGGATAATTATTAATATTATTAATAAATAAAAATATCTAAGCATGTTAAAATAGGAATTTTTGAAAATTAAAGCAATGTCTTTGATGTTAAAATAGTACGTAAAATTTTTCTTAGCATTTTTGAGGGGTTTTACGAATTATTTTATAATGATATACCTTTTTAAAAAAAATAAAATTGAGATTTTACATGAATTTCAGAAAAATAAAACTTTTTGTATTCCTTTGGCCTTCCAGTAGGGTACAAAAGATATTTTGATTTTTTAAAAACTTTTGTATTCCTCTTAGAAAGGGATTTTTGAGATTTATGGAATATTTTTATACCACTCCTTGTTGAGTTACTTTTTCATCTCATTTACCCTTTAAAGCCTTTAGATAAGTGTAGAATAAATTCGGGAAGGCAGTTAATGCGATCCTGCCCCTTCTCATATTTTCAGTCTTAGGCAAAATTAATTGAATTTTTTCAAATCATCTTTTTAGGCCTTGGAATACCTCGAAATGAATTCGATTAATTCCCCATGGAGTCATGTGTCATAACATGGGTCTCACTAGGCTTGGATCAAGGCCTAAATATCAATTTTTTATTTCAACTATCAGTTTTGATTTGAAATCTATATTTTCACCAAAAATATTCCAATTTTAAAAAGTATTAAATTTTTTATCATTAGGGATACTCTAACCCAGCTACTCAAACTTCAAAGAAAAAATCCAAATTTTCTTTTCTCTGAACTTCCCTAGACTTTTTTTATCAAACCTTTCACATGTCTCAAGCAACTACTGAGTCCAAATGCGTCTCAAAATTGTCATTTTGGTTATTCCTTAATAACTAAGGTCAATTACAAGATACACCCCGATTGTCCTTCCTTTCCTTGCTTTTGTGTTTATGTTTATGCAGTATTTATTATATTCCTTTATGTCTTAGTAATATGTTTCCTTCGTTGATGATGGTTTTGCACCCATGCTTTAAAATCAAATTTCCTAAAACCTAAGGCAATGTTCCAAATCAACATCCCTCTTGTGCTCGATATGGAACACCCTTCTCAAACCAAGTCTGGAAATTTTAACCTTGCGTATCATCATTCATCCAAGGTACATAATGATATCAAGCATTTTTATAAAAATTGATTTATTATTTTTAAAATTCATGTCTTATGAAAGGGATTGTTCATAAATAGTGACATAACAAAATTGAGAAAATCAGAACCGAGATACTATATTGCTAAAAGGTACCGATTTAGGGCATTATGGGGGGTGCTAATCTTTTCCTGCACGTAACCAAACTCTAGCATGCGCAGATCATAACATTAGTATTTTGAGTTTTGTAACACAAAAATACTGATTTTAATAGATGTTCGATCACGCTTAGCCCAAAATGATCAATGGTGACTCTGAATTTTTTACCACTTCACAATGATCATCCAAAACTAATTATAAGAGCAATTCATCCAACAATCTACGCCACTCTCATTGTGAGAAACATCTTTTTCTCGCACAATAACCCAAAAAAAAGTCCTAATCAAGGGATGCCAAATTACTTTCACATCATTTTTTTAGATCAGGTGCGCCATCCAAGCGGTTGGGTAATGGCATGTAGCGATAATATATACACAAGCACATAACTATATATGTACATGGGAATATAATAAGAATTCTACGTTATACAAAAATATTTTATATGTTAAGAATAGTATTTTTAAAACTAATCATACAAGATAGTTTGCTTACAAAACCATTAATTTAGACTCTAACACCGAATCAAAAAAGATCAATCCTCTAGTACAAGCATTTCAAAAGATATATTAACTACATTATTTAAACTTTGCATCAACAATTTAGATAAAATGTACATATAGTTGATTCTTCATTTACATATCTTATATATGATTTTTCAAATTCAAATTTGACCACTTAAAATATTATTTTATTAATAAAAGTTGTTTAAATGAATATATTTAAAATATTAAAATATTTACATAAATTTATTTCTCAATGTTATCAGACTTCAATCAATAGAGCAAACTCAAATTTAACATTTAAAAATAATTGAATCTGTTCGGCCCAATTGTTGGACACCTAATAGGATTGCTAAGGGTTTTGGTTTTTGCTTTGGCTTTTTTAAATCTTTTGTTTTTCTTTTTGTGATTTAGAAAGCAAAGATTAATTAAAAAAACCAGAATTCTTTTCTATGCTTTGTGTGATTTTTAATATTTATCAAATTTTAATTAAATTGGCAATCACATAAGTTTAAGTTAAACACCATTAGATAATTATTATTTATTTAAATAATTTTATTTTTTATTTTAAGTAAATAAATTTAGAGTTAAAATTATATCATTATGCAAAATATTGGATGACTTAAGACACAAAATAAATATATAAGAAAATAATTAAAACATGACATAAAACAACATGAACTTGTCCAAATTTTATTAAACGAATTATTAGCATATAAAAATTTATATACATTTATAATACCATGAACATACAAAAATAACACAAACTGCAAATACAAAAATATTCTCTAAATTGAATTACTATAATAAATTATACAAAATATATTATGAATTTAGATATGATACAAACATATAAATTTTTTTCTAAATGATTAGCAATAACAAGCTATACAAATATGAAATAAATTGAGATACGACACGAGCGCAATGTGAAAAATAATTAAAACACAATATAAAAAATAATATAACTATGATACAAATACATGAACATGCTAAATATAATAAAACTAATTATTAACTTATAAAGATTTATATAAATTCATAATATTTTTAACATAAAAAATAGCATGAATACAAAAATATTTTTTTAAAATTGAATATAATGAAAAATTATGCAAAATGTGATAAATTAAAACTCAACTCGAATATAATAAAAAAAATAATTAAAATATAATATAAAAAAATATTAACATAAAAATACTAAAATAATTTAAAAATATATATATAAATTTATAATAACTTATAATAATTATTTTACTTAAAAAATAATATAAATACGAATGCATGATTTTTTTTTTTCCTTTTCTTTTTCTCTCCCTCGTGTTCTTTCTATTTTTTTCCCTTTTTCTCCTTTCCTCTTTTATCTTTCTTCTTTTCTCTACCACCGTCCATGACCTAAAAAAAGCCGACAGCGTGTCAAGAACGGAACTACTTATGCCGTTCACGGCGAAATATAGTTCCGCAGCTCTTAGGAAATTTTTTTTTTTTTTCTTTCTGAATATAGGAAGCAAGGATTAAAAAAGTGAGGGAAATACTGATAATGTTTAGCCCTTCTGAAGTGAATGGTCCAGAAATGGCCACGATACCAAATCCCTGATCCATTTTCAGACAAGGAAATTCACAATAAAAATATCAGAGAAAGAAAGGGTTCAAAAAACAGAAACAAGAAAACAAGCTCTCATCTCATGTCGCAGAATCTGCTAGTTTTCCACTATTACCAATCCCAAGCAATGGTAGCATCATCGTCGACAGCTGCCGTCACTTCTGCTGGTGGCCTAATCTCCAGCAGAGCAGTAATAGCAAGAAGCAGGCCAGCACGGGTGATGATACAGCAACAAAGACCATCAGCAAGAAATGTAAAGATTATTAGTTGGATACCATCGCCATCAAAATCATTTCGGGCAGTAAAAGCAGCAGCAGCAGCAGCAACTTCATCAGGTGGAGTTCCACTTCCGCCATTGGATTTGACAGAGGAAAATATTGAACTTGTCTTAGCTGAAGCCCGTGTAGAGGCAAGTTTCTTCTATTTACTTCTTCATCTGAATTATTATCCTTGTTAATAAAAAATTCTTGCAAATTGGGAATGTTTTAAATTGGTCGTTGTCCGCCTTTGCAGCTTGCTCAGCTTTTTGATACCTCGGTTGGCATAACAGGTGACTCTTCTTAAGGTACATTATGACTTTTATTTCTGCAATTATAAGCATGTTCGATGCAGTTTTAATTTAAAAGCTTTAAAAAACTGGAAAATACTCTTAGGACAAGTTGAACTATCCGAATTGGATGGACCCTTTGTGAAGATTAGTCTCAAAGGCCGATTTTGGCACAAACGTTCCACAGTTTTAGCTAGGGTCGGAAATTATTTGAAGCAGAGAATCCCCGTAAGTCAAAAGTTGTTAGATATTTTGAGCTTAATTTTGTGCGTTCGCGGCAATTTTTATTGAAATCTTCTGTTTTATTTCCCTGTCATGTCAGGAAATCCTGGAGGTTGATATCGAAGATGAGGAACAATTAGATGATAGCCCCGAAAACTTTTGAACCCCCAGGCCTAGGGCCTTCATTCATTTTAATTAAATTATATGTTTAAAATATTTTATATTTATATAAATTTTATAATATATATTAATGTCATGTTTAAATTTAATTATTTTATTTATTTTATATTTATATAATTATATATAATGTAATTGTTTTTATTTAGCTTC